>JAJTUB010000010.1:1199952-1310638 GCA_036971345.1 Dactylellina drechsleri
CGCGTACACTCTTTGAATCAAAACAAAATGAAATGAGGTTGCGCACGGACGCTAACGATCCTATGCCGAACTGCCGCCGTCGTAAAGAGTATTATATGTTTGTAAATCAATGTAAATGTTGATAAAAAAGTCCTTGTCATCTAATGAAAATAAATATAAACAAGATATTACCTCATTTATCAAAATAATTCGTCAATTTAAAACATTAATTATGTTAAAGGATATCTTGAGAATAGCAGTTATAAGACTGTGGGAGTCCGCTTGTCATCCACCATCTTTTAAATCAAAATTGGTAATCATAATAATATTAAATGACTAATTAATGTAATAATCCTTAAAACATAAAATCAGCTCTATACAAGCTAGCAAGCATCCATTGAAAGCTCCCCATTGTCCTTCTTTTTGATGAAAGATAAAATCTTAACATAGTAATTTATAATGAAATGAAAATGGTCCAATGCACTGAACCCAATAGATCATAATAGTATCAAAATCCTAAAAATTTTTAATTGATATTGCTAATTGATTAAACAGTTGATAAGAAAACATTTTTATAATGTCAAAATTGTTAAGATTTTAGCTGTTTGGTACATATTTACCAGCGATTGCAGCCAGATGGTATGATTTTAGGAATTTTTAAATTTTTATATGTAAGTTATTAAGGTGATAAATAGCTATAATTTTCCCTATAATCCATTATTATTTTTTTGGATATTATCAAAAATTTCTAAGGATATATTTATTGTTTGGTATCAGATTCCCAACATCTTGTATTAAAATCTTATTTTTAAAATCTAAAAATATATAAATATTATTATTTAAGTATAAATATTTAATAGCTGATAATTTATTATTATTATTTTCATTAAGAAGATTATTAGGATTCATTATAAAATTATTGATTATCAGATTTAAAAAGATTTTGTTTTAATTTAAAATGTATGTTTTTTACCAAACTTTAGCAAGCTGTTTGTAGCTAGTTGGAATATTAAAATTTATTAAAAAAAAACATTAGATTTAATTCTCACATTCCAAATATTATTTTCTATTAATAGTTTATAATGATTTATATATTATAATTAATACAGTTTGAATTTTGATAACTTTCTTTAATTTGAAAATGATATTGAAGCTTTGGAGTGTCTGTTGACCACCTTTTAAGGTATTTATATTAATGGATTATACTTCCGTAATAATTAGATTAATATATTTTAATTGTATTAAAATGATTAAGAGCTTTTAATTTGAGTTTATATTCAATATTAATTTCTTTTTTTTTTAATTATAATTTTCAATATTTTTGTGGTTAGCTTATTTTTTTGGCTTGTATATAACTTTCAGTATCCAACAGTGCCTGCTGCCATTCTTATATTTTCTTTTAACAGAATCCAGAATTTCAAAATTGTGAAAAAATTGATTTGGTTTAATAAAATTTTTACTAATATCAATTCAACTATTAATTAATTATTTCATCAATATAACTATAATATTGTGTAAGTAGATGGAAATTAATAAAATATTAAATATAAATTAAAACCTAATTAAACTTTTAATATTTAGTAGTTCTTAATAAACTCTGGAAAATTGCAACTAAATAACAAATAATAATTCTACTAGTTATGCAAAATTCTTTCCCTTACTATTGTATAATTTATAAAAATAATTTTTTAAAACAAAAAAAACCAGGATATACTAGAAATCTAACTTAAATTTAGTCAAAACTATCAAATTATTTATATTGTTAAATAAATTAATTAACCCAATTTAATACATTTTTTAAAGTATTGAAATAAAGATCATATAAGAGATTTAGTTTAAGAAATACATATAATAAAACTTTAAAAATCCAACAAAAACTTAATAAAGTTTGGTTTGATCTTTTACTTTTTAATTTTTTAATTAACAATTTTTGAACTTATTGGGACGAGGTTATTAAAAGTTAAAGCTTTAGTTTATTATAAAAATAATAATTATAATTTACTACCCCCAGGGTATACTTTTTAAAACTCTGAGCATCTACCTTGTAAATAGGACAAAATCTTGTATTAATATTAAATAAATCAACATATTCCATATAATCTATAATTTAACTATATAACCAAAATATACACAAACAAATAAAGCCATTAATATATTTTAAATTAAAACTAAATTTTATAAGATTTTCAATATCTAGTTTTAGCTTCTATTTATTTAATAATTAAAATATTTTAAATAAAATTTTTTGAATATCAATATTAATCTTCAATTTTTAATAATTATTAAGATTTTTTTTCTTTAGTAGTATTAACATAAATACAAATAAAATCCAAATAAATAACAATAGTTTATTATAGATATTAAAAAATAGATTATTAATTATTAAATAAATTAATTATAATTTTTTATTATTAAAAAAATTAATTAGATAAATAATATTTAATATATAAATAATAAAAATTAATATTAAATCTTCTAATAATATCAACTAAAAATAGTCAACATCTAATATACAATATAATACACAAAAAAACACATTTCAAACAAAAATATAAAAAAATTAAAATTATATATTTATATTTTCTACCATTAATCACCTGTATGCAATTCTAAATATAGTTATTCATTTTCCAAATTATATTCTTTAATTAATATATATATCAAACTGCTAGTGTACACTGGCTACCTAAAAAAATAACTTATACAATTAATAAAATTATAATAAAAATATTCTTATAATTTTAAATTTTCAATTACCCAATCATAAATTGAAGTTTAAAAATTAAAATTTAAATTTCCAGCCATATTTTCAATTTATTTCCAAAAAATATATACAAATTAGAAAAATGTATTAAAAAATTTTAAAAATCCATTATTAAAAAAATTATTAATTCTAGTTTTTGATACTTTATTTTATATCAACTATCTTATTAATTTATAATTTATATAATTTATAAATAAATAGAATAGATTTTTAATTAATTATAATAATAAATTTTCAAATATGATTATAACACTGGCATTTGGATATATATTTATACAAACTTCCGAAAAACATTCAAAATCTAAGAAAAAAGAAGGAGAATTATATAAGTTTTTTGGTTAAATTGATTAAATTTTGAAATATAAAATTAGATATTTAAAATTTAAAATATTATTTTTAATAGTAGTTTAAAATTTTTAATAATGGAATTATTTTTTATATATATTACACCAACCAGTTTTTGAATATAGTTTTAAGTAAAAACAATATGGAAAACCTGAGGCAAATATATTAATAGTATTATAATATTCAATAATTCAAAAAAAATTAAAAAATAATAAAAATTGAAAAATATCAGGCATTTAATATAAATTTTTTTTAAGTTTAGAACATCTTTTAATAATTTTAAATTAAAAAAATATTTAATAAAAAAAAAAAATAAATCACTTAATAATTAATTTTTTTTTAATTTAATTTAATCCTATAATATAGTATAATAATCAAAATCTTTTGATTATATTCCCAAAAATTAGTACTCACCCCTATATATTTTAAATAATAAATAAATCCAGAATTTTTAATATATCAAAAACATATAAATTAATTTTAGAATATTTGAATATAAAGATAAATAAAAGTAAAAAATATTTAAAAAATATATTTGAATTTATTAGAGTTTAATGAAAGTTTTTATTAATTTTAAACAGCTACTTAAGAGCAAACTTAATAATAAATTATATAATAATATATATTAATTTATGATATTATTGATTTTTTTTTTTTTTTTTATTATTATCATTATTATTATTATTTTTATTTTATTTTATTTTTATTTAATACCTAGTATTTTTGTAAAGCTTTCTAACTTTAAATAAATTTTGGAAGTTTTATACCTGTCAATAACTTATGTATTAAATAAGTTATTAATTCTGAAACACCATTTTTAATATTTTTATTTTAGTACTAAAATAAAGTGCAGTAGTAGATTATTAGAAACCATCTATTTTCAAAATCAAAAATTTAAAATAAATTAAAATTTTAATAAAATAATAAATTATAATCTTGATTAAATATTAAATAATGGGGTAGATTTTCCTTTTTCTAGTTTAATTTTTAATATTATTAATTTGTATATATTTGATTTTAGATATCTTAAAAATGTAATTCCAAAATAGTCTTAAAATGATGATAAGTTTTTTAAAAATATTACCAATTTTTTAACTATTTTTTTAAATATATCTATACATTTTAGTTATTATTTAAAATCTAATTCTGATACTAAAAATTTTGATAAAATTGAAAATTCTAATTTATCCAAAAATTCTGCCAATTTTAAGTTAACTTTCATATTTATCAATCTTAAATATAAAAATCTAAAACTAAAATATCTAAAAGACTTAGATAATCCAATAGTAAATACCAAAAGATCAGCGGCAGCAGCAGGATCATCTAAACCATCAAATAAAAGAAATAATAAGAAAAAATCTAATAAAAATATAAACAAAAAATTTATTAATAAAAAACCAAGTAAGTAACAAACTTCCAGAGTCTTATTTCAGATTGTAAGAAAACTTTAACTAATAAATATAAGATAGTACTTATTACAAGAAAAAAAAAGAAAATTACAAAAAATGGAACTAAAGATAAAACTAAAAATGGCAATAAAAATAATGATGATAACAATAATAACAACAACAATAATAATGGTAGTAAAATTGCACCACCAAGAAAAAAAAAATATAAAATTGGTAAATATCCTAAAATAATAAACCATAAAACATTAAGAGTCAGTTAACAGCCTTTTAATTAAAAAAATCAATATTAGTACTGCAATTATAAAAAATAATAAGGCCATAAAAATCTTCAAAACTAACAGCATGATTAAAAAACAATTTTTTTAAGAATCGGAAGGTAAGAATCAGAATCTTATAAAAAACTTTCAACATTTACTAATAGCTTATACCTAGGCGGAGGATATAACAAGGTTGCTGACATGAAAATTATTACCAGTTTTGATTCAGATAATCTTAACTATACCTATCTCAAGTTAAGAAATAAAATAACCACTGAAATAAATTTAAGGAGTAAGTTTCTATAAAATATTAAAAGTTTGTTATAAAACACTAACTTATATATATAAACTGGATCAGACTTAAAAATCTTACTCTAAATAATAACTGTTAAGTTGTTACCAACTTTTTAATAGTTACTTAAGTTAAAAAATCAATATACTAAATCACAAAACCAGCAAACTTCATAAATCTAATATTGGATAATAGCAAAAAAAATGGAAAAGATAATAGAAATAATAAAAATAGTAAAAATGGGGGCACCAAACTTTCAGGTATAGGTAAGAAAAAAAACAATAAATATAGGGTAGTAGACTTTGTAAATCTTTCAAACTATAAATATAATGTTTTATACTATATTAATGGCCAATAAGAATAAATTAGCTAAAAAAATCTCAATATTAAGTAAAAGAAAAATTTCATTTTTAAAATTATAAAATCAACTTATTTTAATATTACTAAAGGTATAATCCTTATAAACAACTAAATTAATACTAAAAGTCTAAAATTAGCTAATAATAATCTAATAAAGTCCATTTTTGTCAATTTAAAAGGAATTATTCAGGATATATTTAAAAAATATAAGGAAAATATGAGAACTACTTTAAAATATACTACTTTAAATAAACATATATATTTCAACAACAATCTTATAAAAAACTTCAAGAGTCTTCAATTGGAAACAAAACAAAAAAAAGCGGAAATTAAGAAGGCTAAGAAAAAGGCAAATGAAAAAAAATTACAAAAAGCTATTAACAGTAGTAAGTATTTGTCAATTTATAACTAAATACTAAAAATCTGCTAACTTACTTTCACAGTTATTTCTGGTAAATTTACTATTAACACCTCCTCCACTACCACCACCACCTCAAAATTATTAAAAGCTCTAGCTCCACCTCCCTCCAAAATTTATATCAAAATCCAAATATTTTATCCAAATGATATTACCAGATTCATTTTTGCCCAAGACAATACAAACTACTTGTACAAAAATTTTAGGAGTTTGAAAGTAAATAGTTCTAATATAGTCAAATCTTATAATATGAATATAAATCAGACTATTGTAACTTTAGCAAATTTAAATATCTTTATAGTAATAAAAAATAATAAAATAATTTTAATTTATTTATAACTAAAAAAAAATTATACCAAGCTAATAGAAAATAATAGCTATTTTTTATATAAAAAAATCATTTTAACTAATACTTTAAGAATATAACTTAATAATATATAAATAATAATTTAAAAAAATATAATAATAATATAATTATACCATTTTTATATTATTTTTTATTAAATTTCTTAAAACTCTAACTCTCCTTTAATTAGCAGAATAATTTAATTAAATTTTAAGAAAATAATAGTAATAATAATAATAATAAAACTAAATAAAATAGATTAAAAATATTAAAAAGTTGGTAAAAAATTGGATTAAGGAGATTAAAAAAGACTAAAATATAGTTAATCAATATGTTTTTTTTGGAAATTTGGAAAAATTAAAAAAAATCCATTAATAATAAGAATATTAAAGAAGACTATAATAATCTTTTAAAAGATTATAATAAAAATATTTTTATTTAAATTCAATTATATATTTAATATAAAATTAATTAATCTAATAAATAATTTATAATAAAAGTAATATTTTTTTTTAAAAAACATATATTTTATTTAATCAATCAAATAATGAAGAGATTATAGGAGGTCTATAGCAAATTCTCAACATCTACTTTTAAATTAAAATAAAAAGTATTATTCAAAAAGATTTTTTTAAAAAAAAGAAAAAATATGAAGGTTAATAATTAAAATTGTATATATATATATAAATTTGATAGATTTTAAATCTTTTTAAAGGTATTTTGAGGATTCTGAGCGTTTTTTTTTGTGTTTTTGATGATTCTTTTTGTTATTGATTTAAATATGTTTAATAAAAATGACTTTTGATAAAACGCCAGCCTCTGAGTGTCTAAGGCCGTCCTCTACACGACCCCTGCAACCTCTCAACACCACCAAAGATCCTCTCAGGCTACCAGATTTTTTGCTGATGTGGTTGCTAAACTATTATTTAGCAATTTTATAATATTTTATTATAATTATAGGGATAAAATCCAGTTACTTTTTATTTTATAATTATATTTTTTTTTATAAAATTAATTATATATATTTTAATATAGAATTTAAAAAATAATATTTTATTTACTTAGATAATATTTATTAAAGTAATAAAGTTTTCAAGTTACTATTTATATACTATTTTTAATATTAAAAAATATCCCAAATCCAAAAGCTGAGTAACATAAGAGGTATAAATAGGTAAAAACAAAAGATATATATTATTAAAATAATATTTAGATATAAATTTGTTTATTATATATAAGTAGAGCATGTATTTGGGCGGTTACGGTGCCCGCCCATATTTTGCGTTGCGGGCACCCGGACCGTACGGGTTGCCAAGAACCGGTTTTTTTTTGCGCCCAAAACCCGCCGGGTCAAAATCAAATGGGCACCCGTTTGCCAAGAAACCGGTGGGTTAAACCGGTGGGCACCGGTTCTGACAAGAATTATCAGATTATGTAATCAGATCACGTGATCACCAAAATTTTTATTATATAATTTTAATTAAAATTAAAAAAAAATTAAAAATTAAAAAATTAAAATTGAATTTTAATTAAATTTTTTTAAATTTTAATTAATTTTTTTTAAATTTAAATTTATTTTTTTTTAATTTATTTTTTTCGATTTTTTTATGAAAATAATTTAAAATTAGGTGTGGGAGATCTTGAAACACGCTAAAACGACTAGTGCTTTTTTATATATAAGCCATGACTGTTAACTATTAATAACCACATTATAGATATGTTACCAGTATCAGTCTCTAATAAAAATACTTTAACTAACTATTCTAAAGCAATAACATTGCTAGTCTAACCATTTTCTAAAAATATTATATATCAATTAGATTGCTACTCCAATATTTAAGCTTAAAACCACTAATTCTAAATAAATTTTACTTTAAAAATCATTAGCAGATTAAGAACATAATCTAAAATAAAAATATATTTTATAAACAACATCTAAAAGTATAATTAATTTATTTTTATAAGTATTTAACATTTTTAATAACTAAAACTTTTAATAATAAGGCCATTTACACCTATTTTAGTTATTATATTACTCTTATCTATATTATACTATTATTCTAAGTAGATTTAAGATATTGTTTTGTAAAAATTAAAAAGCTTATTAATATTAGCCAAATTAATACAATTAATACACTACCAATCTATATAACAACCAAGCTTAATTTTAATATATAAATAGTAATAAATAAAATTAGTAATCCACCATCTGCCCAATAAAATACTGTTACCTTATTTTATAAAGATACTAGTTGCAATATTATATAATTAAGTATATATAGAAATATAACCAAGAACTTTTTAATATAAAATCTATTTTATAAATTCTTCTTCTTATGTTTTAAAAAATTACTACTAGTTTTCATATACAATACTATATAACTATTAAGAAATAAGCTGATTTTAAAGAGTAGTCTAAAGTATCCTATAAGTAGTAGCAATAACATAGAGAGAGCTGCTATCTTAAACAACACCTATTATAACAGCTATATTAATTTTGTTATATTATTTTTTGGGCATTATAATAATAGATTTGTTAGTGAAAACAGGCTTAATTGGCTAGATACTATGGTTATATGGATAAAAAACAAAAAAACGCGTGTTCACGTTAAGTAAGATTTCGCGAAAAAAAATGGTGCCTATAACTAGGGGGTGGCCACATTCATACCACTCGACTTATTACAATAGTTTTTAGAAATTTATATTTAGTAATTTTAAATTTTATTTTTTTAAATTAAATTTTAAGATTATATCTGTTAAGAGTTTTAAGAATAAGAATAATATGTTTTTTATGTTTTTCCAGGTTATAATTGTAGATTAATATATATTATTAAAATAAATAATATATATCTTATTAATATACTCCTTAAAATATGATTTATAAAAATTTAGAAAGATACTAGTGTATTAGTTAATCTTATAAATATAATTATATATTTAAATAATCTATATTAACATCTGAAAACTATTTTCTAAATATTTTTAAATATAATTTTAAGATTATAGTATTTAATTATTATATCTATTTTAATAAATTTTTTAACTTCTTATAACTGATTAAATAACTTATCAATTTACAATAATTTTGTTCAATTTTTAATAATAATAGCGTTAACTTGAAGGCTTTAATAGTTTATATATATTCATAATTTTTTATTTTTTTTTAATATAAATAATATAGGATGTCTAATTAAAAATTAAAATAATTAAATATATCCTTTATATAAATTTTCTTTAAAATATTTGCAGAGTACTTCAAATTCTTCCTGTGTATAAGTATAAATAAATATAAATTTAAGAATAGCATTTTTTTAAAATAATATTTTATAAATAAATTTATTAAGTTTTAGTAAGGTATTTTTATTAAATAATTTTTTAAAAATTTTAATTTAGTTTAGAATTTATTTAAAAATTTTAATAATATCTTTAATAATTTTTTTAACAATTTTATAAATATTTTTAACTTTAAGCTATATATATTTAAAAATGTTAAATTTATTTCAAAATTAATAATAAATTTTTTTATTAGAAAAATAAATTATAAGCTATAGGTACATCAGCAAAAAAATTTGTTGACATCCGAGCCATCTGATGGCTCGGATGGCTCAGCGATCTTTTGTGTCCTGGAGCCATCCCGCTAGTTACGAGAGGTTACGGGAGGTTAACGACATTTGGTCCTGCGTATGACCTCTAGTGTCCGATTACACCTCCTTACAGTCTTGTAGTCGCCTTCTGGTGTCTGATTAAATTTTTTAAAAAAAAAAATTATTATAACTATCTATATATTTAAAATTATATATTAGAATAAAAGAAAATAAATAAAAACCTTTATTGGATGTTTTTAGTCTCCTTTTATCTTTTTAGTAGTAAATTTAATTCCTCTTTTTTGTTATTACCTACTAGTATAAAATTTTAAAGAGTTTGAATTTTGGGTGGTTTGCTTAATAGTGTATTAATATGAGATTGTATAAGATTTTGGTGGTACGATACCAGTTTTTTCCAAGCCCGACTGGTTATATTAATGTACAAATTATTGAAGATTGTTAAATTTTAGTCAACTACAAAAATGTTATAACAGATGCTGGAAGTCTTATTATAGCCATCTACAATCTTAAAACTAATCTTCCAATTATAGATACTTTTTTCTTATGATTTTAATGCGATCTAAATATACACAGCAGTTTATGCTAAAATCTTAGGATTTAGTTTTTTTATAAGATTTAGTTCTTTGATTTTTCTTCTTTTTTGTAAATTTTAATACTGATGGATTAGAATTTTCAAAATTGTTGGATGTGTGAAGAAAGCTTGTAGATATCCATTAATAGATTATAAATATTTGTTAATAAGGAGATTAATTGTGGTTTTTTTTTTTATAAGATATCTTAATGACTTAGTATCTAATAAAATTTTAATTTTGTTTGATCAAATGTTAGTATTAAGATAGCTCAAACTATACACATTTAATACAGTATCCCTAGTAGTGCTTATTAAATGTGAATAAAAGTTTTTGATATAATAGTGTATTTGATTAATGTTAACTTATAGTTATAATATCTAAACCATAAAAAAAAAGAATTTACAAATAGCTTTGATAAATATTAAACTTAGTTTGGTATCCTTTACCAAACTTTAAACATATATTTCTATTTAGGGGATGTTTAGCTAGATTTTATTGCAGAACTATTAAAGAAAAAAGCTGGATTTTTGTTTTTTAAAGATTAGATTTTTATATTTAGATAATAAGTTTTTATTGGATCTTTTTTTAGATAAAGGAATTTTTGTGAGGCTGGTTGAAGATACTAGAGGGCTTATAGGCTTTAGTTGAGGTTTTATTGACCTTCCTTTTATAACTTTTTTGTAGTTAAGATCAGCAGCTGATTCAGTGCACTGGTGTTTTTTTAAGTTGTTAGCTAATGTTAGTAATCTGATAGAAACTACTGCTTGTACTATAGATTCTAGATATAGTAGCTTGAGATTAGATATATTGTTTTGGTATTGGTTATCATTTTTATGTTTATTATTTTTTAGTTTTATTATGTTGGATGGAGTGTGTTTGTAGAAGGACTAAGATATTCTAAAAGAGTACAATATAAAAAAAAAAATAAAAAACAATAAGAAATTAAAAAGGGGTTCATATTAATTTAATATTATAAAAAGGCTGCATTAAATTCTAAAAAGTGGATGTCCATGGTTAATTACTTTAAAGTTTTAATAGGGTATGCCAAGATTAATGTCGGCCTCCCATCGTCATATAATAACCTCCCCACATCCCTGTCAGCCTCCCGTGCTCCACACAATGACCTCTGGGGGGTTCAGATTTTTTGCTGATGTATATTTTTTTTTTTTTTATTCTATAATTATTATTAAAACAAAATTATTAGTGGTTATAATAAGTAAAATCAAAAATTTTATTCTTTTAATTAATAATAAAATCATATTTTTATAATTAATCAAAACCTAAGATTAAATTATATTTTTAAAAATTAAGGACATCAATTATTTGTTCTTCATAATATCCATTAATAAGGATGGTTATTATAATTTCATAATAAACAATTTTTAGTATATTTCCTCCAAAAACAATAACATTATAATAAATTTTTTTAAGTTATATAAAAAAATATCTTCATATAATATAATTAGTAGAAATATACAAAATCTCTGCACCACTGTTGATAAATACATTAGCAAAAATTCTATTAATAGTAGTATTAATATTAAAATATTTATCATTAACTAAATTTAACTATTTGTCTAGTTTTTTTTTAATGAAGCTAAGGCTAAACCTCTCAAATTGCTCCAAATTCTAAAACCAATTAATTTAAAACTTCAGTAAATGGTGAAATTATCATATAACATTCACAAGTATGGATTCATTAAAGTCTCTTTATTATAAATTATTATAAACATTAAAAGGAAATCTCTTTTTTAAATATAATTTTAGCCCAATATAATTTTCTAGTAATATTAGTCTATTCTTGTGCACAGGTAATACAAGCAGAAAATTATCCTTCATAAACAACATAATAACTCCTACTTTATAAACAAATTATGTAATATATTTTAAAAATCAGAGAATATAGTCTAATAAAAATCATATTTCATAAAATTTTAAAACAAAATACCTTTTTTTCAAAATGGAAAGTTATAAAATCTTATATTAATTCTGCTCTGTATAAATCTATCATAACAAGATAAATAGCTTATTAATAAAATTCATAATAATTTTTTTATAATTTTTTTATAAAATAATATCTTTCCATAAGGATTTTATCTAAACATATATCACACAATTTTCATAATTTGTAGATATTATTGATTCCATAAAGTTAATATCAATAAATTCTACAACTTTTTTAAATATAATTATTAATAAAAATTGGCTATAATAAATTAGATAGATTTTTATATTTGGTTTTTTCAGAATTATTTAAGGTAATTAGTTAATTCTAGTAATTCCTTCCTTCACATAAATATTTATTTCTAAATTAAATATTAATCTTATTATAGGTTATTTTTAATTTTTTTATTATATTCGGATATGGTCTTCGTAAGTAAACTCATAGTTTAAAGAAAATTATTTTAAAAATAATTTTAAAATATATTTCCATAGCTAGTCATTTTAGGACAAATATAATATAAAATTACCATAATTTTTTATTTAAATTTTATTAATATCTAAAATATTTTTCTAAGATAAAATGATTTTAAATCCAATAATATTCATATACCATAGGATTATAAGATAAAGGTATAAATTTATAAATAACAAAATTTAAATCTTTATTAAAAATATATATCAAAGTATTAAACATAATATTATCAATATTTTTATTATTTTCTTATTATATAATTTCTTATAATATTTAGAGTTTTTCTTCATCAGCAAAAAATTGTGTTGACCTCCTGGACCTCCGAGGTCCAGGAGGTCCCAGAGGTCTTTAACTCTTTGAAATTTTTCAGAAATTAAGTAAATACATACCCTCAATAATCATTATAAAATTCTTAATGTTTAAAAACTTCCTCTCACTTAAAAATTTATAGATTTTGTAAACTGTCAAAAACTTTTTAAATTTAATCAAAAATTCTAATTTTAATAAAATTATATTTGAAATTAATTTTTTTAAAAATATTGTCTAAATTAGCCTTGAGATTTCATTTAATATTAATAATTTTTGGTCAAATACTTAATAACTAGATAGATATAGGTTAGAAAAATATTTTTATAGGAAAAAATTTTCTAATAATATTAAAATTTATATATAAAGATTAATAAATAATGAAATATATTATTTAGAATAAATGCTTTTAGTTCTTTTTCAGATCCTCAATGTTTATTTAACAGCTTTACTAGTGCTGCTATTTTTATATTATTAATCAGTGTAATATTTTTAGGAATTAGTTTTTGGATTATGCTAAATTTCAAGTATCTCATATAGGCTTTTATTTTATATTAGTGAATATTAATAAGAGTATCAATAGGTTGCTGGTTAAAATTATTTAAAAAATAATTAAAAATATTTAAATTATTTAATAATATTTATTATAGGATTCTAGGAGTCTAATTTACTATATATATTAATATTTTTTATATTTATTTTTGGATTTTTAATATTAGATTGTTAATTTTTTAAGTTTATTTAAATATAAACTCTAGTAAAAGCAATAATAGATATATTTAAATTATCAACTAAAATATTATATCTTATACCTAAATTTTTAGTAATATTCTAATATTAGTTTATTAAAATTTTATAAATAGTTAAATAAAGAAAAAAAATTTATTATAATAGTTTATTAAAAAATTTCTAGTATTATAAGAAAATAAAAATCTTATTATATCATCATTTTTTAAAAAATTTATATACCTTAGGTTAATTAATTTTTTAATATAACTACTTTAAATTTTAATATCAAAATTCTTTAGTTTATAAATATTTATTATTAGATTTTTAATAAACTCCTGTAGATAGTAATAATAGTTATTAATAAAATATTAAATTTAAATTATAAGGTTAAAGGGCAAGAATATATGTGTTATTTAATTGGTTTATTTACATAATTTATTGTTAATACAGTAAATTTATACTCTAAAAAATACCTAATATACTATTAAATATTATTACTATCTAACTAGATTTTATTTGAAAATTATTATATAAATATATTATTTTTTATTTTATTAAAATTTGATAAGTTATCTTTTATTAGTGTATTTTTAATATTCTATTATCAATTTTTTTATAATTTATAGTTAATATCGGACTCTAAACAGTTGATAATATTTAACAACAAAAATAAAATTTAATAAATTTTATTTAAAAAAAGATAAAAAAAATAAAAAATATTAAATTTAGCTAAACTATTGTTAATATACAAATTATTTTTTCTTGAAAGAGAAAAAAGAATTAAAGATGTTAGATGTCTAGTATAGAACACTAAAATTAGATATAAAAATAAATAATTTATTTATTATCTAATCAGCTTATTGTTAATAATTGATTCACAATCAATATCAGTAGTTAATAAACTACAAGCATACTTTAAAAAGTATATAATAAACTCTGTAAAGCCTGTAACTAAAAAACTTAGTTATTTAAATTAATTAATTAATAAAACAGGATTGATAATAAAATCATTTATCTGTAAATACATATTTTTGATAATATTATAATCTAAAAGATTATTATCATTTAGATTTTTTAAATTAATAATATCTTATTCATTTAAAAATATGGTATCAGCAGCAATCAGATATTTAGCAGCTGAAGTCAACTCCTAGATTACCTCTTTTATAATTTAAATTACTTCAATAATTTAATTTCAAACTAATATTAATATCTGTTAATTGGTTTTCTTTTTATATCCATTGGTAAATATTATAAATTTTTAATTATTAAAAAGATCTTATTAATCTTTATTTTATTTAGACTTTCGAGTTAAAACCATTTTAAAAATAGAAAAATATTAAATAAAGGAAGGGAAGGTAATATCAAACTACTAAAATCTAAAAATAATAATTTTAATAATTTATTTTAAAATAATTTATTATTAATTATTATTTTTATTTTAGAAAGAAAAAGAGGTAAATTAAAAATATATTATATAAAAAATATTAAAATAAAATAAAATAAAATAATATATAGATGCTAGCAATCCTATACTAAATTATTACTATCATAAAAAATATTATATATTTATAAATTAATATAAATATTAATTAAAAAAAAATTTTTATTTAATAAAAATAAATAAGTGTAAAATATTACTTCAGATACTAAAATAACTTATTAATTAAAAACATCAAAAATATTAAATAATATTTTGAATATGGTTATTATAAGACCATAGAAGTTTACTTATTATTTACTATTTTTTAGATTAAGATCAGTAATCATAATAATATCAAATAATTTTTTAATATAAAAATTTTTAAATCATAAAATAAGTTCAGTATAAGCTAATAAGTATTTATTAAAAATTTTCTACTATTCTTTTTTTCTATAAAAAATAAAATCATAATATAGTGATTTATAATGAAATAAAAACAATTTAGTATACTAAATTTAATAAATTATAATAATATCAAAATTTTAAAAATTTTTAATAAATACTATTAGTTAATTAAATAATTGATAAAAAAATATTTTTATAATTTTAGTATTATTAAAATTCTAGGTATCCAATATATACCTCTCATCAACTACTTTAATACAATATAATTTTTAAAATTTTTAAAATTTTAAATATAAATTTTTAAAGTTGTAAATATTTATAACCTTTTTAATTATTTATATTATTTTCTTTAAATATTATTAAAAACTTTTTAAAATATATTTATTAACTAGTATTAAATTTATAACATCTTATATTTATATTTTATTTTTAAATTCTAAAACTATAAGTCGAGTGGTATGAATGTGGCTACCCCCTAGTTATGGCTACTATTTTTTTTTGCGAAATTTTATTTAACGTGAACACGCATTTTTTTGTTTTTCATTTGTATAACTATAGTATCTAGCCAATTGAGCCTATTTTTGCTAGTAAATCTATTATTATAATATCCAAAAGATAATATAATAAAATTGATATAGTTGCTGCAATAGGTGCTGTTTAAGATGGTAGTTTTCTTTATATTGCTGCCACCACTTATGAGATACCTTGGACCACTTTTTAAAGCCAATTTGTTTTTTAACAGCTATATAATATCATGTATGAAAGTTAGTAGTGATTTTCTAAAATATAAAAAAAAGAGCTTATAAAATAAATTTTATATTAAGAAACTTTTAATTATATTTTTATATATATTTAACTATATAATATTGTAATTAGTATTTTTACAAAACAAAATAACAATATTTTATTAAATAGACAGTAGATTATTAACTTTATTTATTATTACTTATATATCAAAATTAAGCTTAGCTATTGTATAAACTAGTAGTATATTAATTATATTAATCTAGTTAATATTAATAAGCTTTTTGATTTCTATAAGATAGTATTTTAAATTTATCTAAAATAATAATATAATATAAACAAGAATGGTATAGTAACTAGAATAAATGTAAATAACTTTATTATTAAAAATTTTAATTATTAAGAATATTAGGTGTTTATAAAAATAGATTAATTATACTTTTAAATATTATTTATAAAATGTGTTTCTGCTTTAGGCTATATTCTTAATTTATTAATAATTTTCAAAGTAAAATCTATTCAAAATTAGTAATTTTAAATTCAAATATTAAAACAATAATCTAATTAATATATAATATTTTTAAAAAATAACTAAATTAACAATACTATTACTTTAGAATAATTAATTAAAATGTTTTTGTTAAAGACTAATACTAATAATATATTTACAATATAGTTATTAGTAATTAACAGCCATAACTTATATATAATAAATAAATTTATATTTAAATATTATTTCAATAATATATATCTTTTATTTTTATTTATTTATACCTCTCATATTACCTAGCTTTTAGATCTAAAATATTTTTTAATATTAAAAATAATATATAGGTAATAACTTAAAAACTTTATTACTTTAATAAATACTATTTAAATAAATAAAATATTATTTTTTAAGTTTTATATTAAAATATATATAACTAACTTTATAAAAAAAAATATAATTATAAGATAAAGAGTAATTAAACTTTACTTCTATAATTATAATAAAATATTATAAAATTATTAAATAATAATTTAATAATCATATATACCTCCCTTAAAATAAAATAATAATATTGTTATTTTAATAAAAAATTTAAATATTAATTGTATATTTAAATTATTTGTTTAAAGTTTTTTTATATAATTAGCAGTTTATAAAATTAGCAAAAATTTTAATAAATATATAATTAAAAATATTATGTTATAATAAGAGATATAAGGCTTGTAAGCTAAATTGGAAATAATTCAGCTAGTAAAAAGATGAAAAATATAATAGAATTTAAATAAGTGATTTGTTACTTTGGTAAAAATAGTTTTGTAATGAAGATGTAAGTCTGAACTTACTATAGTAGTAATAAATGAAGTGATATTTGATAAAGAAAACAATATTTTAGTTATTAAAAATAAGGTACTTTTATAATAATCAAACTATATATAGCCCAAAATAATAAAATATTTAAGGTATAGAAGTAATATAGATAGTGAAATCAAATAAATTTATATATTTTTTATATTTATAGTCCTCAAACTGACAGAACTGTTGTTAATAATATATAATTTCGTTATTCGCAATGGTGGTGGCCACAACTAAGGGGTGGCCACATTCATACCACTCGACTTATATAAATATTATTAATTAATTATTAAAAATATAGTAATTATTAACTTACTATTATTATCATTATTAAGAATATTACTAAAGTCTATTATAAGACTACTAACCATAGAATCTAAAGATTATAATTTATCTTTTTTTAATTCAAAATATTAATTTACTATTAAACACTAGCAAACTAATCATAATTAATTAGAATATTGGGATTATTTAAGAAGTATTTTCAAATTTAGTTTTTATATTCCAAATATTATTTTTCTTTAATAATTTACAATAATCTAGATATTATAATCAATATAATTTGAAACTTAATATCCTTCTTTAATTTGAAAATAATGTTAAAGTTCTAAAATGTTTATTAATTACTTTCCAAGGTATTCATATTAATAGATTATATTTTTATAATAGTTTAGTTAATATATTTTAATTATATTAAAATTATTTAAAATTTCTAATTCTAATTTATATTAATCATCAATTTCTTATTTTTTAAATTGCTAGATTTGATTTTTTTGATGTTTAGGTATTTATTCAGTCTGTATATAATTTTTAATATTTAATAAAATTTATTACTATTCTATCATCTTCTTTTGACGAAATATGGGATTTCAAAATTATAAAAAAATTGATTTAGTTTGGTGAAAATTTTGCCAATATTAATTTAGCTATTGATTGATTGTTTTATTAATATGACTATAATATTACGTAAGTAAATGGAAATTAATAAAATGTTGAACGTAAGTTAAAACCTAGTTAAACTTTTAATATTCAATAGTTTTTGATAGATTCTGGAGAGTTATAATTAAATAATAAATAATAATTTTACCAATTATTTAAAATTCTTTACCTTGTTATTATATAATTTATAAGAATGGTTTTTTAAATTTAAAAAAACTAAAATATATTAGAAGTCTGATTTAAGCTCAGTTAAAACTATCTAATTATTTATAATATTAAATAAATTAATTAATTTAATCTAATATATTCTTTAAAATGCTAAGATAAAGTCTATATAAAAGATCTAATTTTAAAAGTATATTTAATTAAATTCTAATAATTTAATAGAAATTTAAAAAAGCTTAACCTAATCTTTTAATATTAAATTCTTTAATCAATAGCTTTTAATATTACTAAATTAAAATATTTAAAAATTAAAGTTTTATTTTATTATAAAAATGATAATTATAATTTGTTATTTTTAATATATATTTTCCAAGATTCTAAGTATCTATTTTATAAATAGGATAAAATTTTATATTAATATTAAATAAATTAATATATTTTATATAATCTATAATTTAACTATATAATTAAGATATATATAAACAGATAAAACTATTTTTATATTTTAAATTAAAATTAAATTTTATAAAATTTTTAATATCCAACTCTGGCTCCTATTTATTTAATAATTAAAATATTTTGAATAAGATATTTTAAATATTAATATTAATTTTTAACTTCTAATTACTACTAAAATCTTTTTTTTGGGTGGTATTAATATAAGTATAAATAATATTTATATAAAAAATAATAATTTATTTTAAATACTGGTAGGTAGGTTCTTGATTGTTAAATATATTAACTATAATTTTTTATTACTAGAAAAATTAATAAGATAGGTGATATCTGATGTACAGATAAAAAAAATTAATATTAAATTATTTAATAATATTAACTAGAAGATTGTCAGTGTTTATAACATAATCTGATATAACCTAATATAAAAAAAATATATAAAAACTATTTAAAAAAAATACATACTTATGTTTCCTATTATTAATTATTTGTATATAATTTTGAATATAAATAGTTATTTTCTAAATTATATTCTTTAATAGGTGCGTATACTAGACTGCTGGCGTATACTGGTTATCTAAGAAGGTATTTAATATAGTCAATAGGATTATAATAAAAGTATTTTTGTAATTCTAAATTTTCAATTTCCTAATTATAGATTAAAATTTAAAAATTAATATTTAAATCTCTAGTTATATTATTAATCTGTTTTTAAAGTATATGTATAGACTAAAAGAATATATTAGAAGATTTTATCAATCTAGTATTAAAAAAGTTATTGATATTAGTTTTTAATATTTTATTTTCTATTATTTATCTTATTAAATTATAATCTTTAAAATTGATAAATAAATAAAATAGATTTTTAATTAATTTTAAAATTAAAATTTTAAATCTAATTATTACTTTAGTATTTAAATATGTATTAATATAAGCTACTAAGGGATATTTAAAATTTAAAAAAAAAAAAAAAATTAAATACACTTTCTAATTAAAAAAATTGAATTTATATAGTTAGATATTTAAAATCTAGTAAATTATTCTTAATGGCTACTTAAAGTTTTTTATAATAAAATTATTATTCATATTTATTACACCATCTAAGACTTTTGTAATTTTTTTAACAAAAATAATATAGAAATCTAGGAAGCATCTTAAATATAACTTAAATATATATATATATATTGCTATTAAATATTAATAGAAGAATAAAATTACTGGGGAAAGATGTTAGATATCTAATACAAACTTTTTCTAAGTTTAAAACATCTAGAAACAATTTCAGATTAAAAAAATATTTGATAAAAAAAAAAAATAAATTATTTAATAATAGATTCTATCTTAATTTAGTTTAATTTATAATATAGTATAGTAACCAAAATTTTCTGATTATATTTCCAAAGACCAGTACCTATCTTTATACATCTTCAATAAAAATTGGACCTTAAATTTTTAATATGTAAACTATATATAAATTTATTTTAAAATATTTTAATATTAAAATAAATAATGGTAAAAAAACCTTAAAAAATATTTTTAAGCTTATTAAAATTTAATGGAAGTTGTTATTAATTTTAAGCATCTATCCAGGAACAAATTCTAAAATAGATAATTTAATATTATATAATAAAATTATAATACCATAAATTTTATTCTTTTCTCTTTATTAATATCATCATCATTATTATTATCATCACTACTATTACCTCCATTGCTTTAATATTTAATATTTAGTGTTTTCTAATTTTAAAAAGATTTTAGAAATCCTATACCAGTTAATAACTTATATATTAAACAAATTATTAATTTTAGAATATAAATTTTAATATTTATATTCTAATATAATAATAGAGTATAATAATAGACTATTAGAGACCACCCATTTCTAAAATCAAAAACCTAAAATAAATTAAATTTTTTATAAAATAATAAATTAAAATCTTAATAAAATATTAAGTAATAAATTAGATTTTAATTTTTCTAGTTTAAATATTAATATTACTATTCTATAAATACTTAATTTTGGAAAATTTAAAGACATAAGTCTGAAATTGCTTGAAGATAATAACAAATTTTTTATAAATATTTTTAATTTTATAAAAAATGTTTTTATAAATATTTTTATATTATTAAATTACTATTTATTATTTGAATTTATTGAAAGAATTGTTATACTTAAAAATTTTAGTTTATTTAATAATTTTAATCTAAATTTTAAATTTATTAATTTTAAGTATAGAAATTTAAGGTTTAAATATTAAAAAAACTTTAACAATTTTATAATAAATATTAAAATATCAAAAAAAACTGGATTATCTAAATTATTAAAAAATAGAGATAATAGAAAGAAATTTGATATAAAAAAAAAAATTATTAAAAGTAAAAAACCTATTATAAATAAAAAAAATAGATAAATAATAAACTCCTTATATTTTATATTAAATTATAAAGAAATTTTAATTTATAAATATAAAACAATACTAATTATAAAAAAAGAAAAAAAACTATTAATAATAAAACTAAAAATAAAACTAAAAATAAAAATAAAAACAAAGATGAAGATAATAATAATAATAATAATAATAACAACAATAACAATAATAATGGTAGCAGAATTATAATACCAAGAAGAAAAAAGAATAAAGTTAGTAAATATTTTAAAATAATAAATAATAAAATATTAAAAATCAGCTAATAGCCTTTAAATTAAAAAAATTGATTTTGGTATAGTAATTATAAGAAATAATAAAATTATAAAAATATTTAGAATTAATAGCATAATTAAAGAATAATCTTTCTAAAAATTAAAAAATAAAAATTAGTAATTTATAAAAAACTCTTAATATCTGTTAACAGATTATATTTAAATAAAAAATATAGTAAGGTTGTTAATATAAAAATTGTTATTAATTTTAATTTAGATAATTTTAATTATACTTATCTTAGATTAAGAAATAAAATAATTTTTAAAATCAATTTGAATAGTAAATTTTTATAAAATATTGGAAATCTATTATAAAATGTTACTTTATATATATAAACTAGGTAAGATTTAAAAATCTTATCCTAAATAATAATTAGTAAACTATTACTAATTATTTAATTGCTGTTTAAGTTAAAAAATTGATTTATTAAATTGTAGAATTAGTGGACTTTATAAGTCTGGTATTAATTAACGATAATAAAAAAGATAAAAATAATAAAAAAAATAGTAAAAATAATAAAAATAGGGATACTAAATTTTCTAAAAAAAATAAAAAAAAAGATGATAGATATAATATAATAAATTCTACTAATTTTTTAAACTACAAATTTAATATTTTATACTATATTAATAGTCAATGGGAGTAAACTAGTTAAAAAAATCTTAATATTCATCAGCAAAAAATTGTGTTGTCCTCCCAGTCCTCTGAGGACTCAGAGGATCCAGAGGACTTTTGTCCTCTGAAGGCCTCTCGAGGTTAGCGAGCACCATATTCTCAGTGGTTACTACAAGACTCTGAGCGTTTGAGAGCAACTATACCATAAAAATTTTAATGATTTTATATTATTAGAAAATCATCTGTGACGTTAATTCAATTGATAACTTTAATAATATTATAATTTAATATAAATTTTTAGATGTTATTGATTAAGATAATTTTAAGAATTTTTTTAATAATAGTAATCCTTAATCAAACTCCCAGTAGTTAAATATAGGTTTATACAGTTCAGATAAAAATATTTAATTAAAAAATTTTTTATATTAAAATATTATATATAAAAGCTAATAAATATATAAAAAAAAATTATTTATATAATATTTTTAGTCTTCTTCTAGATCTTTATCATGGGTTCACCAATTTTTTAAACACAACTGCCTCTTTATTATTAATAGGAAGAATATTTTGAGGAATATTTTCAATAGTAGAAGCAGATTTTAGGAGTTTGGCATAAGATCATATCATGTATTTATAAATATTAATAAAAATTTCTATTAACCATTATTTAAAATTTTTTAATAAATTATTAAAAATATTTAATTAAATTAGTAGAGTACATTACAAGCCTTTAGATATCTAACTTACTATATATATTAACCATTTTGGTGCTGATCTATCAATTCCTCTAATTAGTTTTTTAACTTTTTAAACTTACCTAAAGACAGACTGCACTAAAAACAAGAATATAAGTATTTAATGAATCAACTAGAAAATCATACCTCATTCCCATACCCTTAAAAAATTTTTAATATTAATTAATCAAAACTTTACAAATAACTAAGTAGAAAAAGAAGACCTACAGTTACAATCTATTAAAAGATTTCCAATATCTAAAAAAAATTAAGAGCTTACTTCATCTTCATTTCTTAAAAAATCTAAGTAATTTAAATTAATTAACCTTTTAATATATATAAAACAAATATCAATATCAAGATTAGTAAAATTATATGTATTTAATACAAAATTTTTTACAAATTTTTATAAATAGTTATAATAATTATCAATAAAATAATAAAACTAATTTTATAATTAAAATATTATAATATATAATTTTAGTAAATATATTTATTTAATTTATTATTAAAGCTATTAGCTTAGCTTTTAATAAATATCTAATATATTGTTAAATTTTATTATTATTTAACTAGATTTTATTAAAAAATCATTAAATAAATATTTTGTTTTTTATTTACACAAAATCTACTAATTCCTTATTTATTAATATATTTTTTATATTTTTCCATCAATTACTTTACTACTTATAGCTAGTATTGGACTGTAGAAATTTGATAGTATTTAATAATTATAATAGAATTTAATTTCTATTTTAAGATATAGAATAAGAATAAGATATTTTAGATTGAGTTTGATTAAATATATTAGTACTTAAAATATTCTTTTTAAAAAAAAAAAAAAAAGATACTACAAATAATAGGTATCCAATAAATGACCTTAGAATTGAAAATAAGGTTTTAATTTATTATTTAACTTATCTATTATTAATAATTAAATTATGATCTAGATCAAAAGTTAACAAATTATAAATATACTTTGAAAATTAAGGAGTAAATATTGAAAATCCTGGAATTAGAAGACTTAATTATTTTGATTGATTAGCTAATAAGACAGGATTAATAAAAGCATCATCTATTTTACTTTTGATAAAATTATAATTCAAAAGATTAGTATCAATCTTGTTTTTAAAATTAGTATTACCATTTTAGTTTGATAAAAGAGTAGTGTTAAGAACTGGATATTCAGCAGCCAATGCAAACTCTTCTAACACACTTTCTAACAATTAAATAACTTTATCAATTTAGTTTTGAATAAATATAGATTATATTTATTAATTAATTTTTTTTTTTTATCCTTTATCAGATACTATTAGTTTTAGAAAGTTAGAAAGATTTTGTTGATTATTATTTTATTTTGTTTTTTAAATAGAAATTATTTTAAAATAGAATAATATTAAATAAAAGAAGAGGAGCTAGTATCAAATTACTAAAATCTAAAAAAAGTAATTCTAATAATTTATTTAAAAGCAAAATTCTTTATTCAAAAAAAAAAAAAAAAATAATACACATATATTTTTTAAATCAAAACAAAATAAAATAAAATTGTATATAGATATTAACAATCCTATACCAAACTATTATTATCATAAAAAATATTATATATTTATAAATCAATATAAATATTAATAAAAAAATCCTTATTATTTAATGAAAATAAATATAAGCAAGATATTACCTCATTTATCAAAATAATTTATTAGTTTAAAATATTAATTATATTAAAAAATATCTTAAAAGTAGTAATTATAAAATTGTGGGAGTTTGTTTATTATCCACCATTTTTTAAATTAAAATTAATAATTATAATAATATTAAATAACTAATTAATATAATAATTTTCAAAACATAAAATTAGCTTTGTATAAATTAACAAACATTTATTAAAAATTTTTTATTATTTTTCTCTTTAATAAAAAATAAAATCTTGATATAATAATTTATAATAAAATAAAAACAGTCTGATGTATTAAATCTGATAAATTATAATAGCATTAAAATCCTGAAAATCTTTAATTAATACTATTAATTAATTAAACAATTAACAAAAAAACATTTTTATAATATCAAAATTATTAAGATCTTAGTCATTTAGTATATATCCACTAGCAACTACAGCCAGATAGTATAGTTTTAAAAATTTTTAAATTTTTATATATAAATCATTAAAGTGATAAATAATTATAACTTTCTTTATAATCCATTATTATTTTTTTGGATGTTATTAAAAATTTCTGAAAATATATTTATTATTTGATATTAGATTTCTAACATCTTATACTAAAATCTTATTCTTGGAATCTAAAAATATATAGATATTATTATTTAAATATAAATATTTAATAACTAATAATTTATTGTTATTATTTTTATTAAGAAAACTATTAGGATTTATTATAAAACTATCAATTATCAGATTTAAAAAATTTTGTTTTAATTTAAAATATATATTTTTTATTAGATTCTGGTAAGCTATTTATAGCTAGTTGGAATATTAAAACTTATCAAAAAAAAATATTAAATTTAATTTTCATATTTTAAATATTATTTTTTGTTAATAGTTTGTAATGATTTGTATATTATAATTAATATAATTTAAATCTTAATAACCTTCTTTAATTTGAAAATAATATTGAAGTTTTAGAGTATCCATTAACCATTTTTTAAAATACTCATACTAACAGATTATATTTTCATAATAACTAAGTTAATATATTTTAATTATATTAAAATAATTAAAAGCTTCTAGTTTAAGCTTATATTTAGTATTAATTTCTTTTCTTTTTAATTATAATTTTTAATATTTTTATAATTGGCTTATTCTTTTGGTTTATATACGATTTTTAGTGTCTGATAGTACCTGCTACCACTCTTGTATTTTCTTTTAACAAGATCCAGAATTTTGAAATTATAAAAAAATTGATTTGGTTTGGTAAAATTTTTACTAATATTAGTTTAACTATTGATCAATTATTTCATCAATATGACTATAATATTGTATAAGTAAATGGAAATTAATAAAATATCAAACGTAAGTTAAAACCTGGTTAAACTTTTAACATTTAATAATTTTTGATAGACTTTAAAAAGCTGTAACTAAATAATAAATAATAATTTTACCAGCCATATAAAGCTCTTTTTCTTACTATTGTATAATTTGTGAAAATAGTTTTTTAAAATGAAAGAAACTAGGATATGCTGGGAGTTTAACCTAAGCTCAGTTAAAACTATCAAGTTGTTTATATTATTGAATAAATTGATTAATTTAATCTAATATATTTTTTAAGGTACTAAGATAAAGATTATGTAAGAGATTTGGTTTAGGAAGTGTGTATAGTAGAATTTTAGAGATTTAATAAAAATTTAACAAAGTTTAGCCTAATTTTTTACTTTTTAATTTTTTAATTAACAATTTTTGAATTTGTTAAAACAAGGTTATTAAAAGTTAAAGTTTTAGTTTATCATAAGAATAATAGTCATAATCTGCTGTCTTTGAGGTATATTTTTTAAAACTCTGAGTATTTATCTTGCAAATAGGACAAGATTTTGTATTAATATTAAATAAATTAGTGTATTTTATATGGTTTGTGATCTAATTATATAATCAAGGTATATATGAACAAATAAAGCTATCAATATATTTTAAATTAAAACCAGGTTTTATAAGATCTTCAATATCCAATTCCAGCTTTTATTTATTTAATAGTTAGAATATTTTAAATAAAATTTTTTAAATATCAATATTAATTTTCAATTTCTAATAGTTATTAAAATCTTTTTTTTTTGGTGGTATTGATATAAATACAAGCAGAATCTAAGTAAATAACAACGGTTTACTATAGATACTAGAAGGCAGATTACCAATTGTTAAATAAATTAACCATAATTTTTTATTATTAAAAAAATTAGTCAGATGAGTAGTATCTAATGTGCAAATAATAAGAATTAATATCAAACTTTTTGGTAATATCAACTAAAAGATAGTCAGTATCTGATATACAATGTGATATACAAGAAAATATGTTTTGAGTAGAAATATAAAAAAATTAAAATTATATACTTATACCTTCCACTATTAGTCACCTATATGCAATTTTGAATATAGTCATTTGTTTTCTGAATTATATTTTTTAATTAATATGTATATCAGACTACTAGTATATGCTAATTACCTAAAAAGGTAACTTATATAATTGATAGGATTATGATAAAAATATTTTTATAGTTCTAAATCTTTAATTACCTAATCATAGATTAAAATTTAAAAATTAAAATTTAAATTTCTGGTTATATTTTCAATTTATTTCTAAAGGGTATGCGTGGATTGGAAAAATGTATTAAAAAACTCCAAGAGTTTGTTATCAAAAAAATTATTAATCCCAGCTTTTAATATTTTATTCTGTATCAACTACTTCGCCAATTTATAATCTATATAATTTGTAAACAGATAGAATGGGTTTTTAATCAATTATAACAATAAATTTTTAAATACAATTGTAGTACTGATGTTTGGATATATATCTGTACAAGCTTTCGAAAAATATTTAAAATCTAAGGAAGAAAAAAAAGAATCACATAAGTTTTTTAATTAAATTGATTGAATTTTAAAATATAAGGTTAAATATTTAGAGTTTAAAATATTATTTTCAATAGTAGTTTGAAATTTTTAATAATAAAACTATTTTTTATATGTATTATACTAATTGGTTTTTGAATATAATTTTAAGCAAAAATGATATAGAAAACTTGAGGCAAACATATTAATAATATTATAATATTTAGTAATTTAAAAAAAAATTAAGAAATAATAAAAATTGAAAAATGTTAAACATTTAATATAAACTCTTTCTAAACTTAGAACATCTCTCAACAATTTTAAATTAAAAAAATATTTAATGAAAAAAAAAAATAAATTATTTGATAATTGATTTTTTCTTGATTTGGTTTAATTTTGTAGTATGATATAATAACCAAAATCTTTTAATTATACTTTTAAAAGCTGGTACTTACCCCTATATATTTTAAATAGCAAATAGATCCAGAATTTTTAATATATTAAAAATATATAAATCAATTTTAAAATATTTGAATATAAAGATAAATAAAGATAAAAAATATTTAAAGAATATATTTAAACTTGTTGGAATTTAACAGAAGTTTTTATTAATTTTAGGTAGTTACCTGAGAGTGAATTTAATAATAAATTATATAATAATATATATTAGTTTATAATATTATTGATTATTTTTTCTTTTCTCTATTACCATCATCACTGTTATTGCTTTTATTTTATTTTATTTTTGTTTAATACCTAGCGCTTTTGTAAAGTTTTTTAACTTCAAACAGACTCTGGAAATCTTATGCCTGTTGATAACTTATATGTTGAATAAGTTATTAATTCTAAAATATTATTTTTAATATCTTTATTCTAGTGTTAGAATAAAGTACAGTAATGGACTGTTAAAAGCTACTTATCTCCAAAATCAAAAATTTAAAATAAATTAAAATTTTAATAAGATGACGAATTATAATCTTGATCAAATATTAAATGATAAAGTAGATTTTCTTTTTTTTAGTTTAACTCCTAATATTACTAATCTGTATACATCTGATCTTGGATATTTTAAAAATGTAATCCTAGAATAGTCTTAAGATAATGATAAATTTTTTAAAGATATTATTAGTTTTTTAACTATTCTTTTAAATATATTTATATATTTTAATTATTATTTAGAATCTGATTTTAATACTGAAAACTTTGATAAAACCAAAAATTCTAATTTATTTAAAAATTTTGCTAATTTTAGGTTAACTTTTATATCTATCAATTTTAAATATAAAAGTTTAAAACTAGAACATCTAAAGGATTTAGATAATCTGATGGTAGATGCTAAAAAATTAGTAACAATGGTAGAATTATCTAAATTATTAAATAAAAAAGATGGCAAAAAAAAATTTGATAAAGGTATAGGCAAGAAATTTGCTAATAAAAAACTAAGTAAATAATAAATTTTTAAAATTTTATTTTAGATTATAAGAAAATTTTGACTAATAAGTATGAGATAGTACCTATTNATAAAAAAAAAAAAAAAAAGTTATAAAAGATAAAATTAAAAATAAAATTAAAGATAAAACTAAAAATAAAGCTAAAAATAGCAGTAAAAATAATAATAATAATAATAATGATGATGATGATAATAATAATAATGGCAAAGTTGTATTACTAAAAAAAAAGAAGTACAAAATTAATAAATATTTTAAAATAATAAACTATAAAATGTTAGGAGTTAACTAATAATTTCTTAGTTAAAAGAATTAATATTAATATTATAATTATAAGAAATGATAAGACCATAGGAATTTTTGGAGCTAATAATATAATTAAAAAATAATTTTTTTAGAAATTAAAAGGTAAGAATCAGAATTTTATAAGAGATTTTTAGTATCTACTAATAATTTATACCTAGGTAGAAGATATAGTAAAATCACTGATATAAAAATTATTATTGGTTTTAATTTAAATAATTTTAATTATACCTATTTTAAATTGAAAGATAAAATAATTATTAAGATAAATTTAAAGAGTAAATTTTTATAAGATGTTGGAAGTCTGTTATAAAATACTAACTTATATATATAAACTGGGTTAAACTTAAAAATCTTATCCCAAATAATAACTATTAAGCCATTACTAACTTTTTAATAATTATTTAAATTAAAAAATTAATATACTAAATCGCAGAACTAGCAGATTTTATAAGTCTAATATTGAATGATAATAAAAAAGATGGAGGAGATGATAGAGATGGTGGAGACAGTAGAAATAAGAGTACTAGACTTTTAAATATAAGTAAAAAAAAAGATGATGGATGTGGGGTAGTAGATTCTACAGGTTTTTTAGATTATAAATATAATATTTTATATTATATTAATGGTTAATGGGAGTAGACTGGCTGGGAAGATCTCAATATTAAGCAAAAAAAAAATTTTATTTTTAAGATTATGAAGTTGATTTATTTTAATATTATTAAAAATATGATCCTTATAAATAACTAGGTTAATACTAGGAATCCAAAATTAACTAATAATAATTTAATAAAATTTATTTTTATTAATTTAAAAAAAATTGTTTAGGATATATTTAAAAAATATAAAAAAAGGATGAGAATTATTTTAAAATATATTACTTTAAATGGATATATATATTTTAATAATAATTTTATAAAAGACTTCAGAAATCTTCAGTTAAAAACAAAATAAAAAAAAACAAAAATTAAGAAAATTAAAAAGAAAATAAATAAAAAAAAATTATAAAAAACTATTAACAGTAGTAAGTATTTATTAATCTATAATTAAATATTAAAAGTTTATTAATTTACTTTTATAATCATTTCTGGTAAATTTATTATTAATACTTTTTCTACTATTATTATTACTTTAAAATCATTAAAAGCTTCAGCTCTATCTTTTTTCAAAATTTATATTAAAATCTAGATGTTTTATTCAAATGATATTACCAAATTTACCTTTACTTAAGATAATATAAACTACTTATACAAAAACTCTAAAAATCTAAAAATAAACAATTCCAATATAATCAAATTTTATAATATAAATATAAATCAGACTATTATAACTTTAGCAGATTTAAATATTTTTATAGTAATAGAAAATAGCAGGATAGTTTTAATTCACTTATAATTAAAAAAAGATTATATTAAGCTAATAGAAAATAATAGCCACTTTCTATATAAAAAAATCACTTTAACTAATATTTTAAAAATATAGCTTAATAATATATAGGCAATAATTTAAAAAAATACAATAATAACACAACCATATTATCTTTACACTATCTTCTATTAAATTTCCCAAAGCTCTAACTCTCCTCCAGTCAATAAAATAGTTTAGTTAAATCCTAAAAAAGCAATAATAATAATAATAACAGCAGAACCAAATAAAACAAATTGAAAACACTAAAAAACCAATAAAAAACTAAATTAAAAAGATTAAAAAAAATTAAAATATAATTAATCAATATATTTTCTTTAAGAATTTAAAAAAATTAAAAAAAATCTATTAATAATAAGAACATTAGAGAAAACTATAATAATCTTTTAAAAGATTATAACAAAGATATTTTTATTTAAATTTAATCATATACTTAATATAAAATTAATTAATCTAATAAATAACTTACAATAAAAGTAATATTTTTTTTTAAAAAACATATATCTTATTTAATTAATCAAGTAATGAAGAAGTTACAGGAAATCTATAATAAATTCTCAACATCTACCTCTAGATTAAAATAAAAAGTATTATTTAAAAAGATTTTTTTAAAAAAAAGAAGGAATATAAGAATCAATAATTAAAATTGTATATACATATATAAATCTAACAAATTTCAAACCTTTTCAAAAACATTCCAAAAACTCTGAGCATCTTCTTTCATACTCTCAATAATTCTTTTCGCTATCAATTTAAATATATTTAGTAAAAATAACTTTTGATGGGGCGCCAGCCTCTGAGCGTCTGAGGCCGTCCTCTACACGACCCCTGCAACCTCTCAACACCACCAAAGATCCTCTCAGGCTACCAGATTTTTTGCTGATGTTGAATAAAAAAAGAATTTATCTTCAAAATCATAAAATCGATTTATTTTGGTATTATTAAGAGTATAATACTTATAAATAATTGGGTTAATACTAAAAATTCGAAATTGGTTGATAATAATCCAATAAAATTAGTTTTTATTAATTTAAAAAAAATTATTCAGGATGTGTTTAAAAAATATAAAGAAGGTATAAGAACTATTTTAAAATATATTATTTTAAATAATTATATTTATTTTAATAATAGTCTTATAAGAGACTTTAGAAATTTTTGTTTAAAAGTAAAATAAAAAAAAACGGAACTTGTGAAAACTAAAAAAAAAAATAAATAAAAAAAAATTACAAAAAATAATTAATAATTATAAATATTCTTTTATTTATAATTAGATATTGAGAGTTTGTTAATTTATTTTTATAATTATTTTTAGTAAATTGATTATTAGTATTTTTATTTTTACTACTATTTTAAGTTTATTAAAAGCTTTAAATACAACTTTAATTTTTGTTTATATTAAAATTTAAATATTTTATCTAGATAATATTACAAGTTTTATTTTTACTTAAAATAATATAAATTATTTATATAAAAATTCTGGAAATTTGAAAATAAATAGTACCAATTTAATAAAATTTTTTAATACTAAAATAAATCTATTAATTATAATTTTAATTAATTTAAATGTTTTTATAGTTGTAAAAAACAATAGAGCAGTTTTAGTTTATCTATAGCTGGTAAAGGACTATACCAAGCTAGTAGATGGTATTAGATATTTTTTATATAGAAAAATTATATTAATTAATAGTTTACAAATATAGTTAAATGATATTTAAACTATAATTGTAACAAAGCTCAAACAACATGATGAATTACAACAAGAAATCATAGACGCTGGCGGTGCCCTGCGTATGACAGTAGGAAACATTCACGCGATCCTATGGGTCAAAGAAACACAACAAGAACAACACAATCCGGAACAAGAATAGGAATGTCCAGTTTATAAGTTATCTCCATTATCCAACTCATAAGTTATCTCCTTTATCCAGTTCACAAGTTATCTCCTTTGTCTAGTTTACAAGTTATCTCCTTTGTCTAGTTCATAAGTTATCTCCTTTGTCTAGTTCATAAGTTATCTCCTTTATCTAGTTCACAAGTTATCTCCTTTATCCAGCTTACAAGTTATCTTTTTTGTTTAGTTCACAAGTTTATATCCTTCTCCATACAAACTATGTATCTATTTAATACCTGTAATTCTGTCATTATGTAATTAAGAAGTTAAGTAATAACTTAAGTAATAATTTAAATATATATATTTATCTATTCTAGAATCCTATAACATAAGCTGGTATTATTTTGATATCTTATATCCGTTGTGTTGATTCTTATATTTTGTTGCTTTGTAATCTTATTAACCTAATACCAAGATGTTATTTAGTATTAAAACATCTAAAAAATAGAAAGATGCTGCAGGGGAATCAGTAAAAATTTAGATTGTTATTTTAGGATTTATTACTTCTTAAATTAAGGTATTTTTGGTAGTATTCAAGCAAATGAAGTTGCAAAATGTTTCTGTGCCTCTACTAATTAATGATAAAATCAAATTTCCAGACTCTGAGTTATTTGATGGTAGCAAACTATATAAGTTGAGAAATTTCTTTAGGATCCTAAATAATAAATTTAAAAGAAAGCCCATCAAATTTAACACCCACCAAAAGAAAATTTTATATGCAGTTAGCTTTCTGAAAGAAAACCTACAAGAACTCGCGTTTAATAAATATAACAATAACACCAACCTGTATAACTGGGCCACCTATGGGGAGTTTACTGAATAGCTAAACAAAGTTTTTAAAAATTTTAACCCTACTGGAATGACAGAATGAGAATTGTGAGTTTTGAGACAAGCTAATAGACCTTTCTCAGTATACCTAACAGAATTTTGAAGGCTCATGAAATGTCTTAATTACAATAACACTGCCCAGATAACATATTTACGTAACAGTCTTTACATAGAAATTGAGGAACTTCTGATTATTAAGAATAAGCTTCTGAAAGATGTTAACAATTTCACAGTATTATACCAAAAATTTGATAATAATTGGTGAATTTTAGATGTGAAAAAGAAGGCCAGGAATGCTGCCAATATTGGTTTACCTCAGAAATTATAGTAGTAATAAAAGTCGTAAAACCTCTTAAGTAGATATAACTTTTAGGGGCCACCATCAACCTGGGGAAATCAGTATTTTGGGCTAGGATTAATGGATCAGTCCATAAGACGAATTCAGAGACAATTAATTAAAAAAAAAAAAGATAGATGTCATTCATTGGATTTTTGCATGTATTATAGAGATAAAGGTTGTAAAAAAGGAGGTCATTACACTAATTAATGCTTTAAAAAGATTTTATTTATACATATTGCAGTTTTTTGACTTAAGTTAAGACTTACAAATAATGGAAAATATTAACAAGAAATAAATCCTCGCCTCACACACAATCAAAATTTATAAAGAATCACATATAACAAAATTTAACAAAAAATAAAAAAAATTATAGGAATTGCTGACCACAAGGTATATTTTAATAAAAAAACTGAAGCAGGAAAAAAAAAAGCTTAACTGTGAATGGTGATATACAGTAAGGTGGGATAAACCTATTATTTTGTAGATTTTAAGAATCTCAAAAAATATTATGAATTTTTTTTGTATTGTAGAATACTTTTTTTTGTTTAAATTTTGAAGAAATAGAAATTTTTTTTGAACCTCATACTAAAATCCCTGTTATCCTATACTCTAAACCCCAACACTCTGTTTATATAATTGCTTGTCTAGATAATGGTGATATTGGTATTTATATGAGTCGGCAATTTACAATTAAAAATAATTTCCCTATTAAATAGAAACAATTTCCTAAAACCGTAGAATATTTTAATGGTGATAAGGAAATTGTCAAAGAAATGACTTAATTTACAATAAAAATCGGAGAATATAAAGAAATAATTCAAACCAACATTGTTAATACAATAAAGAACTTTAACCTTGGAAACTTATGGTATAAAAAATATAAAGTTATAATAAATTGGGATAAATTGGAGATTAAATTAAAATGTTTACCTAAAATTATTATTGTTAGTGCTGAAGTATTTAAAAGAATCTTAAAATAAGGATTTGCTTATATTATCTATGGGTTTAAATTTAAATGGAATAAAAGTTTAATAGAACTTATGATTGAATTATTTTTGGAATATAAGGACTTAGAGGAAGTCTTTTCAAAAAAAAAAGGGGATACTTTTTTACTAAGGCGGCCTATAGATATGAGAATTAAAATGGAAGAGGGAATCTAATTTATATGGGAATTATTGAGGTTTATGAGTGAGGAGTATTTGAAAATACTAAAATTATGGATAAAAAAAAACTTTAATAAGGGATTTATTTGAAAATCAAATAGTTTATGGGGAGCCTTTATCTTGTTTGTTGTGAAGAAAGATGGAATATTGTGTTTTTGTGTTGATTAAAAAAAACTTAATGCTATTATTATTAAGGATAGATGTTTTTTGCTATGGATTGATGAAATATTAAATCAATTAAGAAAAGCTAAGTATCATACTTGACTAGATGTTTACAGTGTATTTAATTGAATTAAGGTGGTTGAAGAAAACAAAGAAAAAATTGTTTTTTGAACAAGATATAAACATTTTGAATTTTAGGTAGTATATTTTGGATTTACTAATGCTCTTGCTACTTTTCAAGTATATATTAATGATATTTTGTGCCCTTTCCTAAATAAATTCTGCGTGGTATACCTAAACAATATATGCATTTATAACAAAATTTGAAAAGAATATGTATGGTATGTTAAAAAAATTTTTAAAATTCTCCAAAAAACCAGGTTTTATGTTAAACTCTCCAAATACAAATTCTTCACAAAGGAAACTGAATTCTTGGAATATATCATGAGAAGCAACAAAATCAAAATGGATTTTGGAAAAATATAAGATATTTTTAACTAAAAAGAACTAAAAAAAAGCCCTAAAACTATCAAAACAGTTTAATTATTTTTTGGGTTCGCAAATTTTTATTAAAAATTTATTAAAGATTATGCTAAAATAGCAAAATCATTATACAACTTTATAAAAAAAAATCAACCATTTCATTAGGGAGATAAAGAAAAAGGGGCATTCAAAACCCTCCAAAAAGCCTTCATATCAAAACCTATCTTGAAACATTAGAACCCAAAATTAGAAACCAAGATCAAAACAAACACATCAAACTTCATCTGCACTGCAGTTTTATTTTAGAAACACAAAAACAGATTATGGCACCTAATAGCTTACCAATCAAAGAAAATGTTATTTGTTGAATATAATTATGATATTTATGATAAGGAATTATTATTAGTTGTTTAAATATTACAAGACTAAGAACAATATCTAATAAATGTACTTATACAAATTTATATCCTTATAGACTATAAGAATTTTAAATACTTCATGACAAAGCAGAAATTAAGATAAAGATAAGTGGGATGGATGGAATATATGTCATAATTTAATTATAAAATAATATTTGTCCTTGGAAAAACCAACACTAAAACCAATGTCTTAATAAGAAAATCAAGAGACTTCTTTCTAGGAGAGAAAGATAAAAGAATTAAAAATTGAATTAGAATACTTATTTTACTTGAAAAAATTTAATAGATAGGTATCTTAACAACATAACCCGATTGGGAAGTAGCATACAAAAAAGACGAAAATATTCAAAGTATTCTGCGGATACTTAGAAAAAGCGAAAATAGACATCCCGAAATAGAAATCTCCAAATTCAAAAAACATAACAAATAATTATTCTATAATGTAAGAAAGGTGGTGTTACAGGATGATAAAATATGGGTTGAAATACTGTTAGAATATTATGATTATTTAATTGTTGGATACTCTGGGAGAGTAAAAATTTTGGAACTTGTACAAAAAGAATACACATGGAAAGGAATTAGGAAAGATGTTGATAGATATGTCAATAACTGTCACATATGCTGTAGAATGAAAGTCCTGTGGAGTGTGTCCCAAGGATTGTTATAGTTGTTGTAAATTTTAGAAAGAAATTGGAGTAGTATTTTGTTTGATTTTATTATAGGACTGCTTTAGTAAGGAAAATATGATGCAATATTAGTAATTGTGTGTAGACTATTTAAAATGATTTATTTATTATTTACTAGTAAAAGATTTAATGCTGAAGAACTGGTAGGGATATTTTTATGAGATGTGTGGAAATTTTATGGACTGTTAAAAAAAGTTATATCAGATAGGGGTACTAACTTTCTAAACAATTTCTGGAATAAAGTTAATAAGAAATTAAGAATCCATTATAGACCAAGTACAATGCATTACCTATAGATTGATGGATAAATCGAACACATTAACTCCATTATCAAACAATATCTTCAAGCTTATGTTAACTATTAATAAAACAATTGGATAAAATGGTTACCACTAGCCGAATATTATTATAACAATAAAATCTTAGAAACCACAGGAATCTTACCATTTGCAGCTAATTATGGCTGGAACCCCAAAATGATAATTATTAACAAAAAAATACCCTTTTAAAATATGCAAACCTTTGACTTTATAATAAAAATGATGGAATTATAAAATTTTTTTAAAACCAAAATTAGCTGTGTCATGTAGATATAGTAGGAGCAAACTAATAAGAAAAAAAAACCTGCTACTAGTTATAAAAAAGATGACAAAATTTGGTTGGATATGTGCAACATTTTAGTTATTAGGCTGTGCTTAAAATTATCCAATAAAAATGAAGGGCTTTTTCGAATCCTTAAGTCCGTGGGAAATAAAGCATATAAATTTGATTTTTCCTTCTTAATAAGAATTTACTTAATTTTTTATACTAATCTGCTACAACGCTCCAGGAATGACATTTTTCCGAATCAAAATTAAAAAAAACAGCCCCCACCAATTATTGTTGACAAAAATGGTAATGTACTATATGAAGTCTTAGAACTACTCAACTCCTAAAAACAAAACAATCAACTTGAATACCATGTCCATTGGAAGGGATATAACAAATTAACTTGGAAGCTAGCCAACCACATTAGACATTTGGGATGATTCCTTCAAATTTTTTATGAGAAACATCCTGATAAACCAAATCCTAATAAACAAAGAATATCTGCAATTTAAGATTTTTGTATTAGAATGGTTTACACAATTTATAGCAGCTATATCAACTGATTCTGTTATTTAATATTAAGATTTATTTGATAATGTAGAACCTACCACTTTATTTAATATTTAAAACCCTACTAGCTTAATAACCAAGTTAATTAGTATCCTAAAACCACAACTACCAACACCTTATCCCAATAATAAAGAAATTTCTTTTTTTTTATCTTATGAATCCAAATCTTCCAAGCATTTTATTTTTGCTATAAATTCCAACTTTAAAAAGAATTTATTAGAAATTTAGAATAGTATCTGGTGGGATCCAAAGTACAACACCTTCTAATAAAAAATCTGAAAATTAAAAATTACATTCTGTAAAACGAAGTCCAAAGTCATTAACCAGGAGCTAGTAGTTATACAGCAAGAACATTCTAAGAAATACCAAAAATATCAAAAACAAAAAAAAGCAAAAACACCACTTATCCAATTTAACTCAGAAAATAAATTAGAAAATCCAGATAATTTAAAACCCAAAAAAAAATCAACTCCAGATGTACCACCAGAAAAAGAACAAAAATCTATTCTGAAAATCCTAAAAAAAAGTTGCTATCAAGGCTTGATACCACCTAAGGTTAACAAATAATACCGATACAGAAAAAAACCTAAGAAAATCCTAAACATTCAAACAAAACATTAACAGAACATCAATACTAAAAAAGAGGATTTTGTAACAAAGCTCAAATAATATAATAAATTACAACAAGAAATTATAAACACTGGTGGTGCCCTACATATGATAGTAGGAAATATTTACGCAATCCTATGGGTCAAAGAAATACAACAAGAACAACACAATCTGGAACAAGAATAGGAATGTCCAGTTCATAAGTTATCTCCATTATCCAACTCATAAGTTATTTTCTTTATCCAGTTCACAAGTTATCTCCTTTATCTAGTTCATAAATTATTTCCTTTATCCAGTTTATAAGTTATCTCCTTTATCCAGTTTATAAATTATCTCCTTTATCCAGTTTATAAGTTATTTTCTTTGTTTAACTTATAAGTTATCTCCTCTGTCCAGTTTATAAGTTTATATCCTTCTCTATATAAACTATGTATCTATTTAACACCTGTAATTCCGTCATCATGTAATTAAGAAGTCAAGCAACAACTTAAGTAATAATTTGAACATACACATCTATCTATCCTAGAATCCTGTGACATAAGCTGGTATTACCTTGATACCTTGTATCCGTTGTGTCGATTCTTACAATAATTTAAAATAAAACTACTATAGTTTAATTATATTATATTTACACAATCTTTTATCAGACTTCTTAAGGCAATAATTTGTTTTTAATTAATAAAAATATTTAATTAAATTTAACAAAACCAATAGCACTAGTAATAAAAAAAAGTTAATCAAATTAGAATAATTAATAGTAGATATTTATAAAAAGATATTAAAAAGCTAGTAAAAAACTAGAATAAAAAAATTAAAAAAAAAATTAGAATATAGGGTAAAAAGTTAATTAATATATTTTCTAGAGGAGAAGTTTAAAAAAAAATTTATCAATAATAAGGATATGAGAGAAGACTATAACAATCTTTTAATAAATTATAATAAAAATTTTTTTTTTTTAAAATTAGAATATAGGGTAAAAAGTTAATTAATATATTTTCTAGAGGAGAAGTTTAAAAAAAAATTTATCAATAATAAGGATATGAGAGAAGACTATAACAATCTTTTAATAAATTATAATAAAAATTTTTTTTTTTTTTTTTTAGATTTAATTATGTTTTTAATATAAAATTGATCTGATAAATGACTTACAAAGATGAATTTTTTTTAAAAAAAAAAAAAATGTTTTATTAATTAATTAAATAATAAATAGGTTATAAAAAACCTCAAATGGATTCCTAGCATCTGCTACTGATCTTAAAAAAAAGGTGTTGTGTGATAAAATTTTTTAATAGGAAAGAAGGAATATAATAATCAATAATTAAAACTATATATACATATATAAATCCAACCAATTTTAAATCTTTTCAAAAGCATTTTGGAAATTTTGGGTGTCTTCTTCTTATGTTTTTGATAATGTTTTTTGCTATTGATTTTGTTCTAAGAGGTGAAAAGAACTTTTGATGGAGTACCAGCCTCTGAATGTCTAAAGCTGACTTTTATATGACTCTTGCAATTTTTCAACACTAGTAAACATCCTTTCAAGCAGTCAGATTTTTTGCTGATGTTCAATTACTAAATATATTACTAATTCATTTTTTTTTAAAAAAATAGTTATTTCATAAAATAAGATTAATAATTTATTTAATATTAAAATATTTCAAGTGATACTATAGATTTATTATATAAATTCCTTGCATTATTCCTGTTACTTTTCTAGGACTTTTAATTAGACAAATCAGACATATTTAAATTAATCTTTTTTTAATTATTAACAGTTTCTAGCAAAATATCCTAATTTATCATAATTATAATAAATAATTATATTAGATTTTGAAGAGCTTTTATATTATTAATAATTAATAATATTAAAATTTATTAGAATAGATCCATATTTTTAGTAAACACTATTTCTTAGATAATAATTCTAATAATTATTATAAAAGTAGCTTTATTTATTTTTTCCTTACTTTAATAAATTGCTTGAATAACTGCCTTAATATATCTTTCTAGACTAGTTTGTTTTTTATTAATTTTGTCAGAAAATGGAGTTATTTATTCAAATAATAAGGTTTTGCATTTCTATATAGGTCATTTCCAAAATTCTAAATTTTTCTTTAATAATCTCAATGCGGATTATTGGCTTAAATCCTTCTCTAACAAAATCAAAAAATTATATATTATCATATTCCATAAGTAGAATATAACAATTAAACTCTTAAAAATAATTTTATACCAAATAAATTTGATGAAGAATAACAACCTTACATCATATTTTTTTTTCTTTATTTTTATATTTGTATTTTTGTCAAAAAAAAATAATAAAATAGCTAGTATTTGTAAGTATTTTATAAATGTCTAGATATATTTATTTAAATTTTTTATTTTTATGTTTTTCTTCATTATAGCTACTTCGCTTTTTTAAGTAGGTTATAAAAGTATAAAAAAATAGTCCTTCTAGGTATATTCTTACAAAATAGATTTTATATTCATCAATAGGAAACCAATCTATATTAAAGAAATAATAAATCAAAAACTAATTAAAAAATTAATTAAATTTTTTAGATTATTTTTCAAATTTAATTAAATCTCCCAATTTGGATACCTTATTAAAGTTTTTAATAAAATTAATTATTTTAATAATTTCTTCTAAAATTTCAAAGTTTTTAATATTTTGGTTGGAGAAATTTATTGGTAATATTAGCAGCTATTCCAGAATTATTATTTTAAATTATTATCTTATTTATTTTAAAATGTCAATTACTATATTTAAATTTCTAGTATACCTTTTTATATATATTAATATTTTATATATCAATATTTCTTCTTCTATATATTCTTCTAAGTTTTTTTTAGATATTTCTTTTGTAGTTTGCATTCTTATATCAAAAATATAAATGTAATCTTAGTCATTGATATATACTTTTTTTATTATAATATTAAATATTAGTTCAAAAAGGGTAATTACTGACTTTTATTTATTATTAATTTTTTAATATTCTAGTATTTGTATAATAGCATATATTTTTTTATTTAATTACTATTTCTGTACTTTACAAAAATAATCATATTCTTCGTTTTTATTTTTAATAAATTTTAAATTCAAAATATCTTCTAATTCTATATTTTCGAAAAAATGTTCTTAGATATTTTTAAGTGTGAGGGGATTTGATATACATATGGGTCTTCCGTCAGAATTAAGTTAGATTAGTTAAAGTATTATATTTGTGATTTAGAAGTTATAATAAGCTTATTCTGATTTCTGTTTCTTAATCCTATTATTCAGGTTTTGATTTAGGAAAGTATACTTGTCACTAAAAACAATAAAACTATTAAATAAAAAGTATAATAATAATAAAAATTATAATAAATTATAAGTTTATATTATATTTAAGTTAACCAATAAAAAATAAAAACTATTTATCAATTTTAATAATAATTTTATATATATAATAGTACTTTATATAAATATTAATACTCACATACTTATATTTTAATATTTATATGTTTATATGTTCACATATTTACATGTTAATACTTGTATACTTATATATTATATGATACATAATATTATATAATAAAGGTTTGAATAGGATAGACAAATGTAGTATATAAATAGGTAGTTTCTCATAAGAAATACAGTGAAGTAGAGCTGGGAATGATGTAGTGTAAAATGCAGTACAGGTGATTGTGCTGTCAAGACCATAGAGCTTGACATGGGGCGGTTTTAATCCAGAAACCGTCGGTGCGGGTCGGTTTGAAGGGGGTCATGGGGAACCGCTGGGTGGTTTTTTTTTTTTTGAATGGTTTTTTTGGGTTATAAATTTAATTAAAAACCGTAATTTTAGCTATTTTTAGTAAATTTGTTACTATTTTTAGTAAATGGTTTCTTGGCGGTGCGGTTTTTTGGTTATTGTCATGGTTTTTGGTGCGGTTTCGGTTTTTTTTTTTAAACAAAAACCGACCCGTGGGTGGTTTCTAAAGTCCAGAAACCGACCCAAACCGCCCCATGTCAAGCTCTACAAGACCATAGGTCTGTGACATTTTCTCTTATTGCCTAATACAGTACTAGGGGTTAAATAACTTAATATACACTGGGATTATTTTCTTAATTTAGATATTTAATTAAGTATCAAGCTATTATTATTACTTTTATATTTATTATTGATTTTTTTTATTTCTTGTATCATTCTTATCCCTTATATTGTACTCTATTTCTAAATTTTTATTTTTTTGTATATTATAATTAGAGTGCGACATGGGTTGGTTTTAACCCAGAAACCAGCGGGTTGGGTCGGTTTGAGAGGGGTTATGGGGAACCGCTGGGTGGTTTGATATGGGTTGTGGGGAATTGCTGGGTGGTTTGATATGAGTTGTGGGGAACCGCTGGGTGGTTTGATATGGGTTGTGGAGAACCGCTGGGTGGTTTTTCTAAAAATCAAAAACTGTCTAACGTGATCACCAAAATTTTTATTATATAATTTTAATTAAAATTTAATAAAAAAAATTAAAAAAAATTAAATCGAATTTTTATTAATTTTTTATTAATTTAATTTTAATTTTTTTAATTTCATTTTTTCGATTTTTTTATGAAAACAATTTAAAATTAGGTGTGGGAGATCTTGAAACACGCTAAAACGACTAGTGCTTTTTTAGCGAGTTTTTAAATTAAATTTAATTAAATAAAATTAACCGCTAAACCGTTTATAGACGAAAAATACGAATTGATTGATTTTTTTTTGAAAATTCAAAAGTTTTCAAAAAAATTTTGGATTTCGAAAAGTGTTTTGATTTTGCATTTTTTTTGAAAACGTTTTGTCGAAAATATAGCCGAACACACCTCCATATATACGACGTATACGTATATACGACGTATACGTATCTCGTACGACGTATACGCATATACGACGTATACGTATATACGACGTACATGTATATAGTACGACGTATAGGCATATACGACGAATACGTATATAGTACGACGAATACGTATATAGTACGACGTATACGCATATACGACGTATGCGTATATACGACGTATGCGTATATACGACGTATGCGTATATAGTACGACGCATACGTATACATCGTATATATGGAGGTGTGTTCGGCTATATTTTCGACTAGTGTTCGAAAAAATAAGCAATATACACCGCCAAGAAGTACCTCCAACACAAATTTTGGTGAAAGGTACTTCTTGGCGGTACATATTGCTTATTTTTTCGAACACTATAAATTTCGACAAAACGTTTTCAAAAAAAATGCAAAATCAAAAAACTTTTCGAAATCCAAAATTTTTTTGAAAACTTTTGAATTTTCAAAAAAAAATCAACCAATTCGTATTTTTCGTCTATAAACGGTTTAGCGCTTAATTTTATTTAATTAAATTTAATTTAAAAACTCGCTAAAAAAGCACTAGTCGTTTTAGCGTGTTTCAAGATCTCCCACACCTAATTTTAAATTATTTTCATAAAAAAATCGAAAAAATTAAATTAAAAAAATTAAAATTAAATTAAAAAAAATTAATAAAAATTCAATTTAATTTTTTAAATTTTTTTATTAAATTTTTGTTACACTTTGGTCAAGTCCGTCTAACCAAACACTGATCTCTCACTCTAAGATACCTAAATTCTTAGATCTAGGAGTTATATATATTACAAAATATTAAAGAATAATATATAAGATGTGTAATAATAATAAAGGTTATAATAAATTATAAGTTTATATTATATTTAAATTAATTAATAAAAAATAGGAACTATTTATTAGTTTTAATAATAGTTTTATATATATAATGATGTTTTATATAAATGTTAATGTTTGTATGTTCACATATTAGTATTCACATGCTTACATTATTCACATCTTAATGCTTGCATGCTCGCATGCTCACATACTTGTATGTGTGTGTATGTGTGCAAATCACGTGGTATATAAGTCATGTAATAAAAATTTACAAACAGAATAAGTAAGTGCAGGTACATGAAAAATGGGTGTTATATAGGAAATAAAATAAGTAGAATAGAGAATAATATAGTATAAAATAGAGTATAAATAATTATTGTGAAACCGCACGAGCCTAGTGCTCTCGATGCGGTTCGAGATAGAACTTGTGGTGGCACTTAGTACGCTGTAAAGGGAAGTGATTTTGCTATCAAGTAATAACTAAATGACTAAGTAAATTAAGGAGTAGATTATCCAATATCAATTCCAGACAACAACTAAATAAGTAGTTTATATACACAAAACTATAGCATATTATACTAATCCAAATGATTCTATGATTCCTGATGTTTACCTAACTTAGCCAATATCTCTCAATAATAAGCACCCAAAATAAGCTCTATTCATAAACTTTCTTATAACTTTGATTCCTATCAAGGCGTTTAATATAATTGCTTATATTCCTTGAGACCAATTGGTATAACTAGCTGACTAGTTTCGTGCTTCTATACCTCCCTAGGTCTCCCAACTTGTAACTAGGTCTGTCAATGCCCCAGTCTATGGATTTAGGCTGGAGAATTTTTATTGATGGATTGTCCTATCAATAAGTGCTTATTTATACTCCCTAGACCAATCAACATTCTCATAGTAAGATTGGTTGTAATTACATATTACATTGAGGGTGTGATAATTTGCTACCTCAAGATAGTACTGTTTTAACAGCTCAAAAATGGCTAAAAACCACTTTAAAAACCATATATCATATACAGTATAACATTTTCCCCTTAAAGGTTAATATTTTTTCTAATTTTTTTTAATCTATTATCTTCTACTAATAATACCTCTTGTTCTTTTGAACTTTGTTAACATCCTTAGTGTTGTTTTTATATTAGTTTATCCATTATTAATTAGCAATGTCTATTATAATGTGGTATGTGCTTTTGAGATTTGTAGTGTAGCTGTGCCATAGGTCAAAAAAATTAAAATTTCCTATTGGCCAGACAGCTAAGTAAGATGTTGTATTTTAATACTTAATACTAAAATTTGTCTAGAATAGGTAATTTGGTTAATATATTATGAGAATAATATTTTTAATTTGTAAATTTGATTTCTTTGTTAGCCCATATTTTATTATATTTTATGGTATTTTATGAAATTGTATTCTTTTATTTGTAAATTTTTTTTCATAGTTATTCCATTAGTGTTGTTTATTAGAACATAAATTTAACATTGATACAGGTTATAAAATAAATAAATTTTAGTGGATCTTAATATATTAAAATATAAGTTTCTATTTTTTTAAAAAATTTATAATACTAGACTAATAGTATTTCTAAATTTTTTGATTTTTGAGTTTATATTGGCCAGTATAATATTCTTTTCTTTTTTCTTTAGAGTTAAAAATCTTTTTTTCTTACTCTCATCTTCTATATACCAAAGTTCTTTGTTATAAAAATTTTTAAATTATTATTTTTTTATTATTATTTCATTTTCAAATTATAATAAACCTATTATCTTTTTTTTTTTTAATAAATCCATCCCTCCCTACACATATATTATATCCTGTTTTCCTTCCAAACCATAAAAATAAATGTTTGTATTATTAACACCTATTACCACATTATAAATCATACCAAAAGTATTAGTATAAATATAATAATTATTTTTAATATTAGATATTAGGGATACAAGAATTCCAGTTTTATTTATTACCATATTTAAAACCAAAGGAAGTACTTATAGTATTGGGGTTAGAACAATAAATATCAAAACTAGGCCAGTATTATTAACACTACTACCACTTTGAACATTGTACCTTAATATATACTTAGTACACTTTTTCCTTTTCTTAATCTGCATACTAGCTGCATCAGCCTAACTCTTTACATAATTTAAAACCAATTTATCTAGTATCCTATTAATAAATACCAATTTTTTAAATACAATCTATTTTCTTTCAACAGTATAATTATAATTCTAGTAAATATAAATTTAGCTATCACTATCTTTTCTCAAGTTAACCCAAATTTAATAAATTTTAATTTTAACCAACCTTTTTAATTTCTAATAAATCTTAGTATAGTTATATACCCTTATATTATTAAAATCCAAGTTTTAAAAAATAAATTAAATAGAGTCAGTGGGAATTTTATTATACTAATAAATCTAAATACACTTTAAACTATGAGGTTTAATTTAATATAAATTTAAAATTTAATAAATATTTTATTTAAAATTAGTAAAATTTTAGCTATTCTTATTATAAAAAATTTAATAAATTTATTTATTAAAATAAAATAAAATATATAAAATATCCCTTACTTTTATATAATTTTGGATTCTACCAACATAACTTATCAATATACCAAAATTCTAAATTATAACAAAATCTATAATTATTAATATTTTTAATTTAAAGGTTTTTTAGGTTTCTTTTGTTTTTTTATATAGTCCTTTTGAATAAATAAAGTTTTATCATATTTTTTCTTTTTATATTAATATATAATTAAAGTTTTTTAACTTATTTATATATTATTAAATATTTAATTAATTAAAATTAATAATAAAAAGTCAAAAATTACCCCTTCTATTTATTAAATTTTAATAAATGTTAAAATTTCTTTATTAACTTTTTTGTATTTAGTAAGTTCTCTTTAAATTCCTAAAAATTATGTACTAATGATCACCCTTTCCATTTCACTAGGAAGAATCTAGTTTTTTTTTTAAATTTAGGTCCTTTTTTCTAACAATTTTTTGTTATTATTTTTTTAACTTTCCACTCTTTTTAACTATTTATCTCTATGGGAGGTGGTTTTAGTAGTTCTAGATATATTTCATTAAAAATATATAATTTTAATAATAAAACATAGAAAATATTATAATTTTATATTAATTTAGGTAATTTTAATTTATATACTCTAAATCCCATATATTTAAGTATTTTATATAATTTTAAATATCTTATTTTTAATTTATCTAATAATCATTTTATTTTAATATATTTATTAAATATTATTATTTAATTTTTAATTTTATATTTTAATATTTTAGTTTGCTTAATATTAACTTACCTAATTAAAAAATTCTAAATTTATAAAATCTTTAATCAATAGATTTTATATATTTTAGTTAAAAATTTTAACAAATTAGCTGCTATTAGTATTTCTGCTGTTATATAATAGTTTATTTTGTAATAAGTATTGTACCCATATTTTACCTTAAATAAAAACATCTTTATAATAATTTAATAAGTATTATTATATGTAAACACTATTAATAATAATAATTGAATTTAGTTATCTTATTTATAATTATAGAAGTTTCTTAAATATTATTCTAGAATAATATTTACTTTTTTTATTTGGCTATTTGTTTATAGATAATTAACTATACTAAATCAAATAATTATTTTAAGATCTTTATATAGTATTCTTGAAAATTTTATAATAAATTATTTTCCTTGATCTAAGATAAAATTATTAAAGAATTTTTTTCTAAATAAGTATTTTATATATAACTTGGTTAATTTTTTTATTATTAATTTACTTATATATAATATAAAATATAAAAATTTAGTTAATTTATCCACTACTACTAAAATTATATTATAATCAGGTAAATTATTTCCTAACAAGGAATTTTTTGAAAATAGTAGTCGGATTATAAAATCCATTAATATAAATCCTTAAAATTAATTTAATAACTTTAATAGTAGTAGCTTTTCTATTTTAAACTTTTTTGATACTTTATTTCTCTAGTACTCATTATAGCTCAATACATATTAATATATAAATTATAAGTATTTAGGGAAATAGTAGTTTTTTAAGAATAATTCCATAATTTTAACTTTTTTAAAATATTCTATTAGTAAAGAATTATAAACTATTAAAATGATTTTTTTTTTAAAATTTAACAAATTTAGTATTATAATTTTACTTTTAAATAATAATAACTTTCTTTATATACTATATTTTTAAGTGTACTTAGTATCATCTTTTTTAATTAATTAGATAATATTAAAAATCTTTGAGTTATAAAGATAATTCTCTATTATTTTTTTTTTAATAAATATGAAAATAACTATAATCTATTTTATAATTTATTTTATAATTTTTTTTAGCAGGAGTACTAGCTGTCTTTCCTTTAATAATAGTAGAAGTAATTCCTTTTTTTTTTTTTATTAATTATAGTCAACTTATTTTAAGAGTGTATCTACTACTATATTTTTTTTTTTAGGTAGTAATAAATTTTGAAATCCAAATCCACCAATTCCTTTATTTAGTAAGTTTACTTTGAATTTAATTTCTTTAAAATTATAAAATATATTAAGTTTTAATGATTATTATATATAATAATTTAAAACTAGCTTCCCTTAAAGTAAGATAATTAAATATATAATGCTTTAACTATGACTAACAATTTTTAATTAAAAATAAAATAATTTTTTTTAGTTAATATTATTTTTCTATTATAAAATGATATTAGGTAACGTGTTGGGTGGGGATGTGCGTCAGTCGGGGAAGTGCGCCACAACAACATCAAGACGCGGAAATCCCGCGTTGTAGTTCTTTTACCACCATCACCATCACTATTACTACCACCCTTGATACTACCAATATTACTACCACTACTACTACTACTACCAATATAATAGTGTGTACTAGCAAGAACAAAAATGTAAACCATACTATTGTAGCAATAGAAAAACATATCAAATTAATATTATAAATTTACAGATATTATAATTTTAAATCTATTTGTAAAATTGTAAAAGTATATAATATAACATAAAATATACTAAAACATAAACTAAATAATATATCTAGTAATAAAATCCTAGCACATTATAAACAATTAATAATTACCATAAAAAATAAAATATCATTAATATACTAAATTATTTAACTGTACAACTAGGAATTCCCACTAAGAATAGATATAGTTTGTTATATAGCAAAAAAGCTAGCAAATTGTAAACTAGGTGATAAGTAGATTTATTATTTTATAACTTAATATGTTGATTTATGTACTACATACTCTAGAGTACTTGATAATAAGAAAGCAAAAATAGATGATTTTGTTTTAATTTAATATTTTTACAATTTTTTTTTGAGTATTAAGCTATAACATAACATTATAAAAAATATATTATACAATATGGATAAAAAAAAGTTTATAATAAGATTAGTATAATTTTTTAAATTAATACTTCCAAAATATAATTTTAATCACTTTATTAAATAGTTTAATAATTACAAGTTAGTAATTATTATTAAATATATTAGTATTAGAGGAGATGTATTACCATTATTTATTATCTTCAAAGGTATATACTACTAATTTAATTGGTATACCAATAATATGAATAACATTACAAAAAAATAGTTTTTTATTATATTATCAACTAAGTAAACAAATACTAATTTAAATATACAATAATTAAAAAAATTATTTAATCCATTAACAACACCAAAAATAATAGAATAATGGCAGATGTTAATATTTAATAACTACAATAATTACATTAATACTAAATTTGTAAATTATTATATTCATTATTAAATTATAGTATTTTGCTTATTATTATACAATACTTACTAACTATAATTATTAGATATTGGATTTAATTTAGTATATATTAAATAGTATTGTAATACTATTAATAATATTATTTGATATGGTATTACAGGTATTGACAAACAACTATTTATTAAATTACTAATAAAAATTTGTAATAATATTGTTTTAGTGGATTTTATAAAAGTAGTATAGCAGGGAACTGGGTTAGTACCATATTAATTAAATAAGGTATTATTAAAATTATAATTTATAATACTACTAGAATTAATTACATAGTTTAATAAATTATAAATATTAACAAGATTTTATTTAGCATAGAAAGTAATAAATATGTTATTAGGTAAAGCAAGTTATCTCCTTAATTTGTTAACTATTACTACTATATGTAAGTTAGGCTAAATCATAGAATGCTTAATAAGTAAGAATATTATTTTTTAAACAACTACTATACAGCTATGCCAAGCAAATAAAAAAGTATTATAAAATAAATTAAATAGGCTATGTTTTATATGCTTCAAAATGTTGAATAATAATGAAGTAGAATACCTATAAAGTAATAAGGTTATTAAATTAAATGTAAAAGCTGCTGAGAAGAATTGTAAAATTTATACCAAAAATACTAAAAAGAAATTAATAAAGAAGAATATTATGTATAATAGTAATAATAATTGTAAAAGTGATTATAACTGTAATAAACACTATGATACCACTAAAAAATAAATTATATATTAGTTGCTTATTATTATTATTTTTTTCGTACAAAGTAGTGGAGAAGTCTTGATTTCGTTGTGGCGCACTTCCCCAACCGATGCACATCCCCACCCAACACGTTATTATATATTATCTTTATACTATTATAAGAGGTAAGCTTCTACACCAAATCCTAAAGCATCAGTTTTTATAATTATGGGTAGGTTTAATTAAAAATACTTTAATAGCCCATGTGCTTTATTTATGAATATTAATTTAAATTAATGGAATAAGTCCTCTGTTTTATAGCTTTAATTTTAAGGTTTATTTTTTTTTATAAAGTTTAATAAGGGTATTGTTAATGCACTAAATTAAAATATAAACTTCTTATAGAAGTTTATAAATTCTAGGAAATTTTAGATTTATTTTATATTTTATAACTAGGGCTATGAATCTACAGTCTTTATTTTTTTAAGTTTTATAAAAAGATTTTAGAATGAGATAGTAAATCTTAAAAAATTGATTTTTTCTTTATAGAATTTATATTTTTTTAGTTTAATATATAGTTTAGCTTTCCTAAATTTTTTTAATACTATTCTCATATATTATAAATGTTCTTTAGGATCCTTTAAGTAAATTAAAATATTGTTAAAATAGGCTATCATAAATATTCTTTTATATTCTTATAAGACTTCATTAACTATAATTTAGAATATAGTAGGGGTGTTTATTAGTCTAAATAGCATAACTAGATATTTGTAGAGGTTATAAAAAATTTTAAATACCATCTTTTATTTATCTCCTACTATTATTTATATTAAGTTATAGGCTTTTCTTAAGTCCAGTTTGGTGAAATATTTGGTTTTTTATAATAAATTGATTAGTCTATTTATGGCTGGTATTAAATATTAATTCTTTATAATAATATTATTTAATCTTTGGTAGTCTATATATAATTTTAATTTTTTATTTTTTTTTTTAATAAAGAGTATTGGCATTTTGGCTGGGGATGATAAGGATTATATAAACCTTTTTATTAATATATCTTTTATATAATTTTTTAGGGTTTAATTTTCTTTTGTTGAAAGTTTGTATATTAGCCTAAATAGTAGTATCTTACTTAATTTAAAATTAATAGGATAATTTTATAATTTATAATTAGATAATTTGGAAGCTTTCTCTTCTGAAAAGATATAGTAGTATTCTTTGTATTCAGAGAGTATTATATTTTTAGTTAGTTTTTCCATATTTTTTTATAGTACTATAATTTTAATATATTGGATTCTTTTTTTGATATAGTTCCAGAGTTTTTTATTTGACACAAAAGCTATTATTACCACTTAAGTCGGACTAGTTCTTCTAAATACTATTTATTTAGTAGTCCAATTAATATCAGAATTATGTTTTTTAAATTAGTTAAATTTTAAAATAATATCAAATAATTTCATGTTAATCACATTCAATACTATATCCTTATTGTAGTTTTGAATGTTAAGTTTTATTTTTTAGGTAATCTTAAATATGCTTTAAAAAGATATAAATATTCTGTCGATTGATTTAAACAAAATTATTTTTCCCAAAATTATTATAGGTATATTTTTTTTTTTTATTAAAGAAGAAGAGATGAATGATAAAGGGACTCTTATATTTAGTAATATTTATACAAATATTACTTTCTTTTTTATCTGCAAGGTAACTTGGATCATAAAATACCTTAAGTAGTTTCAGGTTAGCTTGATTTTATTAATGGTTGCGGCCATTAATAGTCCAATTATATAACTACCTTTCTTTAAAAATATTTAAAATTTTAATATTTTTATTATTTTTTTAGATAATATTGTTTTTAATAACACTTTTTTACTTTATACTTTCTTTTATTATATTTATAGTATAGGCTTTTTTTTTTTTATTTTTTCCTTATCTTAAAATCCAAAATTTTTATAAAATCAAATTCCATTAGAATAATTTTATTATAATTTTCTAAAAAATAATTCTTCAATTTAACTACTAAAATTTAATAAGGGTTATCAAGTTTTCTAAAATAATTATTAAATAAGGATTTATGATCAACTACTTATTTAGTTAGTTCCGTAAAAATTCTAAATTAATCCGTTTTAGTTCCCTATGTTTTTATAAATACCATATGTAAGTTATACTTCATACCTTTTAAATAAAATCAGCAAAAAGTATTATTATACTAAATCAATAATTTATAAACAAAGGTAAAAAATTAGGTTATATAGTTTCCAATTTTCTTATTTTTTTACTAGATTATAAAAATTTTATTTACTACCTATTCTTTCTTATTAATTATTTTTTAATAGATTTTAATAATTTGTTCTAGTATAAATTAGTTTATTAGTTTTTTTAAACCCTGTTTGTCCTTTACTTCCTCCATCTCTCATCTCGCGACAAGAAATTTTATCTAATCTTTAGTAATTTTTTTTATAAGTATAAGGGTATAATTAATTTTAAATTATTCTAAAATAAAAACTTTTTTATTAAATGTAAAATATATTTATAAATCATGTAAGAAATTTTATGTATTAGCTTATTTACCATCAAAAATATTTGATTAATATATTAATTTAGTATAAAAGCTAGTATAGTTTTGGACTAACTTATCTCTTGGAGTACTTAGTTTTTGTATGGATAATATTTTTTTTAGTTCGGCTAGCTAGTTCTCATAATATTGGAAAAGTCTTTTATTCTTAGTTTGGTATGCGGCCATATTAAATAGCACAGAGGAAGGTTGTTTTAATATCTCAGATATTGGATTTAGTTAAGGGATTGTAGTCCAATATCAAGCCATCTTAAGTTTAGTTTATAAAATTTCAATCTACTGATTAAGGACAAAATATTTTCTTTGATAATGCTAAATAATACTTTGTAATTAAGCTTTTAATTTTTTAACCAATTTAGGATATTAACTCCTAATATTCATGTTAACATCGGTCATTGTTACAAAAATGGAGTTAAATAATATAAATATAAAATAAGATATATATTATGTAGGTCACAAATATACAAATAACTGGATAAAATGTAAAACTGCATAAATCTAATACTCTTGATGTGGTTTGAGATAGAATTTATAATAGTATTTAGTATACTGTAAAGGGAAGTGATTTTGCTATTAAGTAATAACTAAATAGTTAAGTAAATTAAGAAGTAGATTATTTAGTATTGATTTTAGATGATGACTGGATAAGTGGTTTATATATATAAAATTATAGCATATTATACTAATTTAGATGGTTCTATGATTTCTGATGCTTGCCTAGCTTAACTGATATTTTTCAATGGTAAACACCCAAAATAAACTCTATTCATGAGTTTTTTTATAACTTCAATTCCTATCAAAGTGTTTAATATAATTGTTTATATTCCTTGAGATTAATTAGTATAGTTAGTTGACTAGTCTTGTACTTCTATACCTCCCTAGGTCTCCCAATTCATAACTGGGTCTGTTGATGCCCCAGTCTATAGATCTAGGCTAGAGAGCTCTCATCGATGGATTATCCCATCAATGAGCGCTTATCCATACTCCCTAGACCAATCGACGTTCTCATAGCGAGATTAGTCGCAATCGCATATTGCGTTGAGGGTGTGGTAATTTGCCACCTCAAGGTGGCACCGCCTCAACGGCTCGAGGGTGGCTAAGAACCGCCTCGAGAACCATATATCATGCGCAGCATGACATTATTTATCTAATATTCTTAAAAAATATATTTTATTACTTTATTTACAAAGCTCTTTTTATATTATTAATATATATTTATAAAATTAAGTAAAAAATAAAAATTCTATTAAAAATAATATTTTTAATCAATAAATAATTTATATACCAATTTTCAAAGAACACCATAAAAATAATATTCCAATTTATAATCACAACCCCCTATTATTAAGTTTATAGAAATTTAAACTGATTTGTTCTATACTTACCAAAAATATCCATAATATAAATATTATAAAAAGTCTGTAGTATAATAAAAGGGAAATAATTGTTATATTTCTGAATATAAAAGATATCAATATCCCTCAAAGGCATACTAATGTAACTCAAAATATTACAGCAAAAAAGCCCAATTTAACTATCCAAATTTATTTGTTGCAAAGTTTTTAAACAAAAGCTACTCTACACCTATGTTAAATTAAAAAATTTAAAATATTTTTTATTAATAATATTCTTTAAATTATTTTTGATAATTTTATTTTTATTTTCAATTTTTCAATTTCTATTTATAGAAACTATTATATTTACGAGTATAATAAAAAAAATATATTTATAAATTAATATAAAACAACTAGTTATTTTTATTTAATTTTTGGGTTTAACTAGAGTGCGACATAGGGCAGGTTGGGTTGGTTTTTAGATAGTCAAAACCATTTACAAGTCAATTTTTAAATAATCAAAACCACCTACAGGTCAATTTTTAGATAATAGAAACTACCCATAAATTAATTTTTAGATGATTGAAACTATCTACAGGTTAATTTTTCTTTAAAAAAAAAAACTAAGGATGGGTTTAAAAATTATTAAAATTACAAAAAATTGCTTTACTAAAAAATTGTAAAGTTATAAAAAAAAATAATTATATCTAAATTACATTAGTTTACATATAAATTTAAATGTTTTCTATATAAACTTATATATAAAATAATACTTTTACTTTTATTACTTAAATCAAGAGCTAAAAAATTTAAAATATTAAATTAAAAATTTCCAAAATAATTATAAAGAAATAAAAAAAAAATTAATTATATCAAGCTATTTTAATTTAAAAGTTTATAATTATATTTAAATTTCACTTTTTACTATTAAGCATATTCTGAATAAATATTACTATTTTCAGTATTAAGGTTTTATCTTCTAATAATATTAAATTTTTAATTTCTATATCTTCTACTATTTTTTCAAAGTATAACTTTAATTTATAAAAATTTTTTATAATTATAATAATTTTAATTATTTTAGTATATAAGCAGGATTTTTTTTAAATTATAATATTTTTAGCTTAACTAAAAATTTATTTTATATTAATAAAAGTAACCTATATATTAAATACATTTTATATTATCTATAATAATATGAGATATTTTTATTTATACATTTTCCATTAATTAATTACTAATAAATCTGTTTTAATTTAATAAAAAAATTAAAATTAAAATTAAAACTATTCCATATGTAAAATAATAATAAATAGAAATACTATTTTTAAATTTATTATTAGTTAATTAATATAAAGCTTAACTTTATTTAAATTTTTATTATCTTCTGTTAATTTAAAATAATTAGTAACTTAATAATTTAGTTTAGAGGAGGGAATACTGTAGAGCTTTTTATCTAAATTAAATAAATAAGAATAAAAAAATTTTTAAAAATTTTTAAATTATTTAATAGTATTACTTGAAATTTCTTTATATACATAATTCTTCTTGTAATATTGTAAAAAGTTGTTATAATATTTAATTTTAAAATCCTCATCCTAATCCTCTAAAATATAAAAAGATAATTTAATTTATAAATTAAAAATAATATTAAAATTATATAACCTACCTTTTTCATTATTAATTCTGCTATAATATTTACTTAATTTTTTTTTATAGTGTAAAAAAGGATTTTTAAATAATTTTTTCTAATTATTAAATATTAATTTAATTTTTTAAATATATTTTTTTAAATAATTGAATAGTTTATTATAAATATATTAAATATTACATATCCCAAGCTATTTTAATTCAAAAAAAATATTTATAAATTTATAAAAAGGTTAAAAAATCTTAATTATAAATTAAATATACTTAAATTTCTTTTTAATAAAAACACAATAATTTTAATTTTTATTTCTTAATAATCAAATCTAATTCTTAATAACAAAGATTAGGTGCATAAAACAAATTAATATTAAAAAAATAAAATTCCAATAAATTAATATATCTAAAAACAATCCAACAACTAAAATTAATTTAATTAACGTTAGTCACCTAGAAGCCGACCACACCTAGAAGCCGACCACTTTTTAGCGAGACACCACACCAAAAATCTAGCAGCGCACCACACCAAAAATCCGACAACACTCGATTAATATTCTACTAAATAAAAACTACAAACTCTTTTTTTAAAATCCTATATATAAATATATATATATCAAATAATATTATATTTAAAAACTATATACCAACACAGCACTAAAAACCAATATAAGTATATAAATATGTTAATATATTAATGTGTTGACATATAAATGTACAAGTAAGTAAATACCACAACAGCAAGAATTAAAAATACAAAATTAAATTATATATTAATTATAATAGTTATTATTACTATTTATACTATTATCTTTTTTATTATTTTTTTTGTTACTATCTTCCTTGTTATTTTCTTTACTATCTTCTTTATTATTCTTATTTATAATTACAGGCTGCTACTGATTACTATTATAAGGTTAGTTATGACTGTAACCAGAAATAGTATTATTATAAATATTCTGATTATTTTAAATATTCTAACTATTCTAACTATTCTGGCTATTCTGGCTGTTATAAGAACAACCACAACCATAAGGATAAATATTATTAATAATAGTAAATTTATTAGCTACCTTTTCTACTTTCTATCATACTTTTTAATTTATTTTTATTTTTTTCTTATTTAATTTAATTGTTTTTTTTTTTTATAAGTATTTAATTTTATAATTGTTAAATACTTATATACTAGTTATTTATAATTTACTAATATAATTTTAAAATACCTTTTTATTAATAGTATATAACTGAGTCTCTATTTCTTATAATATAAAAATTTCTACCGTATTTCATTTTAGAAATTATCCAATCTTTTGAATATATACTTTAGTTAATAAATTAAAATTATAACTTATAATATTAAAAATAATATTAATAAACTAGTATACTAAATATAGCCTTTGAAATATAAATAATAATAATAATACTAATAATATAATATCAAACTCTAAATAAATAGCTAAAAACATAATAAATATTAATTAATATTATAATTATAATAATATTTTTTCTAGATTATATAATACTAATTTAGTTTTTTATTAAGTTAATTTAATAAAATCAATATTAATAATATTTACTTATACTTCCATTAATAATTTAATAAATAATTATTTATTAATACTAATAATATTATTACAAAAGATATTATTTAATATATTTTAATATTAAACTATATATATAGAATTGAATCTAATATTTAGTAATTATAAGTAATAAATATTATATAATAATAAGTAAAAAATAAATATATTATAGTATATATAAAAAATAATAAAATTAGCAAATATATATATTTTATATTTATTAAATATTAACATTTTTTATTCTCCTGATTTTATATTTTTGTAAGTTTATAACTCAAATACTTTCTTTAATTATTAAAATATTAATACACTATTAGTCTACTTTAATAATAATATTGCAAACTCCTAATCATCTACCATACTAGCTATACCTATATATTAATTAAATTAATAATTATTATTTTTAAAAATAATAAATAAAAATAATATAGTACCACATATACTAATACATTCAATTATCATTATATTTTTTCAATAGCCAGGCTACTTATTAAACCATAATTTTACACCTTGCAATATTATAATCTTTGAACTTTATATTAATCCTATAATAAACTTTTTTTCATCCATATTATATAATCTAGTTTTATTAATCTAATACTAAAATTTAAAATTTAAAAATAATTAAAAAAATTATTTAATAAATTTAAAATTATCAGTTTTAGCATACTTATTATCATAAACACAAAAATATACAATATATAGCTTCTTATATCATTTAAAAAATCTAATAATCCAGTTAATACTTAATATTCAATTAACTAACTTATTTACCATATAGCAAAGTATGTCCACCCTAAAAGAAAACCCCCATCAATATAATCACAATACTTATTAAACTAGTACTCCTTCAATTGCTATTATTATTATTATTTATTTATAATATACAATAGACTAGTTACTTTTAAAATTAACTAACCAATTTTATAAAATTATATATAGTATTCCCAACATCTTTATAATTTTACAAATTAATAATTTATTTTATTTAATAATATAAATAATTATATTAATAGGACTATTAATACTACTATAATATTAATAATAATAGCAGTTAGTAATATTTACTTACAACATAATATTAAAATAAAAGTTACTAGTAATAAAATTAGTCTATATATTAATACTACAACAACAAAAAATAATACTATTTATTAATTCTGGATCAGGAAATAATATAGCGACTATAGTGGTTAATATATAATTAATATACAGTATGGTTACCAGTACAGTATTGATTTTTAGTATAATATCAAGCATAAGTAGTTAGTAACTTGGTAATAATGTGATAATAGTTTTTTGATATAGTATGATTCTCACTAAAAAGTGGTCGGCTTCTAGGTGACTAACGTTATATCAACCTTTTTTTATAATTATTTTTAAACTTTAAACTTAAGCTAAATAGATTTAAATTATTTAAAGTAATTTAATAAAGCTATAATTACCTAATAAAATATTTAAATTTAAAATTATGATAATCATATTTTTTTTAATTATTTTTTATTATAAAAAATTAATATTATTTTATAAGTAGAAAACTTATTATAGTAAATAATTAATAAAATATAAGTAGTAAATTTTTTAATTTATCTAATTTCTTAATATAAGATAGTTTTTGATTAGGATTAAAAAATTTTTTTTTAATATTATTAATAAAAACATTTATAACTAATTAAATAATATAAGTAATATAAAATAAATAATTTTATTTATTATCCTAAATAAAAGAAAGCTTAGTTACTATATCTACTAAATTCTTATTTAATTATTAAATTTTATTTTCATCAAAATTATTATTAATATCCAACAACTCATAGTTTCTAAAATATTAAGTAAATTTTTTAGCTATTATTCTATTATTACTAGTATTATCAATAATAACAATATATAATCTATTTATTAAATTATAAATTTTGATAATATTAGTAATAATTTTAACAATATAAAAATTAATATACCTTTTAATCAAATACTTAAATTTAATTAATATTTTTTATAAATTTTAAGTATTATTAACTTAAAAAATTATAATAGTAATAAATATTATTTTATTTAAAAAAATCTAAATATTTAATAAAAAAAATATTTTTTAATTTATTAAAATCCTCTTTTTAAAAATATTTATAATATTTTTTAATTAATTTTTAAGTATAATTTTTAATTTTTTAATAGATAGTATTTTAATATTTAGTAATAATATATCCAAAAGATTATAAAACTATAGATTATTAAAAAATTAAAATAAAATATTATTATTTATTATTAGCTTAAAAAGTAGCTATCTATAGTTTTATTTTAAAAATTTTAATTATTTATTTTTCTAATAATTTAAATTTTAAATAAAATTAAATTTATTTTATATGTAGAGTAATATTAACTTATTTATAGCATAATATAACTTACTATATTAAACTTAATAAATAAGGAGGTAATCAACTTTTATCTGATTTTTTTTAATATTTGTTTGTAGTAACTAAATTCTAGATATTTTTTTATAGATAATATCATGTTACCACTACTATAAAAATGTACAAGAGATATATCATAAATTAAATATAAAATACACAATTCTTCTATATATTTACAAATAATTTTTTTAAAATCTTACCAAATAAAAAAAGTTTTAAAAAATTTAAAATCTAAAATCTAATACAGTTTATTATTTCTACCTGCTATTTACTAAATCTTAATTTAATTAATTAATTATTATTAATTTTTAATTTTGTCTTTGTTTTTAATTGTGAAAATAATAAATTTACAATTAGCTGTCAGCTAGAAGTTAGTCAATAAGTTAGAAATTGTAGGTTCAATCTGGAAAAACATATTTAATTTTTTTAGAAAAAAAATTAAATAAAATAAAAAAAGATTGTCATAAAAAAAAAGGGGGTTTTATTGCAAAATTAGGCTGTTCTATTACTGTTGCTGGTTTGGGTCGGTTTAGTTTGGTTTGGTTTCTTTTACGGTATTTATACGTTATTCTACAAGTAGAGTAACATGTAGAGTAACTTTTTTTTTTTAATACAATTTTAGAGAGTTGAGAGTATGAAAAGTAAGATTTATTTATTTCAACTAAAATCTAAATCATTTCCATTAAAAATATCAAAGCATTGGTATACCATTTCTTAAATATGTAAAAAGATTAAGACATCAACTTTTTAATTTTAAACTTCTTAATCTGAATATTTTATATCATCATTATTATTATTTATAGATTTTTTAGTTTTATTTATTAAATTTATATTATCTTTATTTGCATTATTTCTTTTATATCTTTTTTTAAAATTTTTTATTAAGTTAAATATTAATTTGCTTTTAATTATTTATTTTTTAAAAATTTTCTAGATATACTTATATCTAAAAATTGATCGAGATTAGTTTTAGAGAAATTACTTTTCTTAATTAAATCAAATTTCTTTTTTTAAACTTACTCAACAAATAACCAATCTTTCTAGTTAAATCTTTTAATAAAAATAAAATAATCTTTTTTTAAAAAAAAATAATAAACTATCAGGATTATTTTTCTCCCAGATAGTATAAGCTCCAGTTATTTTATTTTATAAATTTTTATTTAAATATTTTTTAGCCCATTTATCAAGATCCGCTTTTTAGTTAATAATACTAGATTTTTAAAATTTCAAACTTTTTTTTAGTTTTTATTTAATAGTAGATTTTTTTTTTTATAAATTTATTTTTAATATTTAATTTTATTTTATTTTATTTATTTTTTAATTTTCTAAACTTTCTTTGATAAGTGGTATTTAAAGAAAATATATTAGATTTTTTTAATAATATTTTAAATATATATATTTTTTATTACAGTTTTACTTAGTATAATCAATTTAAATTTAAAAAAATTTGGTTTTATTTAGAAAATTAGATATATAGAGAAAATAAATTTATAGATAAATTAAAAAAAATAAAATTTAATTATAAATTGTTTTTTTTTTATAAATCTAGACAAGCTTCTTTTTTTCTTATTTTAATCAAAAATATTATGTACATTTATTTAAAATAATTTTTTTATTATTAGAAGTAAATTAATATTATTTATTTTATATACTTATTTTTATATTCTTTATACAAAAATATATTTTTAATATTATATATTAAAGAATAATAGGTTTTAAGTGAGATATATGTAAATTTATATTAATAAAAACTTATAGCATAAAATCTTATAGTATAAAATCTTATATTTAGTAAATAATTAATATTAACTATTTTAAATATAATATTTTATATTTTTTACATAAAAAAATTAGTTATACTAATATATTGTCTATAATATATTATAACTCCAGAATTTAAAGTTGTTTAATATTTAAATTAATTTAAATCTAACGTTAGTCACCTAGAAGCCGACCACACCTAGAAGCCGACCACTTTTTTTAAGCGAGAAAACCACATCAAAAAAATCCAGAAACCACACCAAAAATCCATCACCAAACCATCAACCGACCATCAACCTACTATCAACTTCCGTCACGTTCACAACCACAACCACGCGTTATATACCGTAAAAAACGTCGTAAATCACGTTATAACCACCGTACCTGGCGATATATACAAAAAAACCGATCAGTTTACCAGCGCCGCGCTGGTAAACCACCTGTTGCGGTTAGCGCTATACACGTATATACCGCCTATTTTCAGTAGCGATTTTAAAAACAACCACAAACAGTACACAACCGAAACGCGTACTATATAATAAACTTGATCTTCCGGATTGCATGCCGTTGGATTTATAATTTTACGATTTTTTTTGATGGATTTATCGTTGATGGAAGTTGATGGCCGGTTGACGCGTTTTTGATGTGGTCCCCCCTTTGATTTTTGATGTGGTTTTCTCGCTTAAAAAAAGTGGTCGGCTTCTAGGTGTGGTCGGCTTCTAGGTGACTAACGTTATAATTTTATTATATAAATGTAGTAGAAACCTACTTTTAATATTTTAACCTTTAATCAAACCTAACTTTAAAAATAATTTATTTAATAATTTATATAAAATTAAAACCTACAAATCCACTTTATAGTCATATATTTTAAATATTAAAACCTTTTAAACATTAAAATAATTTTAAAAACAAAAACTATTATTAGGCATAAATTTATTAAACCTAGAATAATAATCTTAATAAAAAATAGAAAAACTCTTAAAACAGTGTTTTTTAAAAAACTATAATAAAATAAACCAAGAAGTAAGTTTATTATCAAACTATTATTCCACATATAGAATAATTCCTTTTTTCAATTAAATATAGTAATTGCCCTCTAGAAAATCAGAAAAATATAAAAATTTATTAATTTTTTAATACCCAAATCCACTTTTGCCTGCTTATACCATAAAATCATACAAAATTAAATATATAACAGTAAAAACTTAAAATAGAAATAAAATACTTTAAAAACTATATAAAAAATTACAAAACATTTTATTATTAATTATTTTAAGTATAAATATCCTTTTTTTAATAAATATATTCATAATAAATACTAATTTTTTAATATACAGTAATAAACAAATTTATAATTTATATAAATAAACAAACTATCATATATAAAAACAGTAAATTATATTATTATATCATATATATTTTAATTTTCCAGACTAATAATATTTAACCAAACAAATAATATTTAATTTTTTATAACAATATATTTTTTAATTTATTTTTATTTTTATATTTATAATTTGTAGAGTTTGGTGCTTAGTACTCTCAAAATCTAATACTTTCATTTTATTATATATTAATTTAATAATAAAATTATATATATAAGAAATTGTACTATTCAAACACTTAATAATTCATTTTTATTAAAAAAATCTATATATTACTTTATATATAAACTAGTACTAATAATCCTTGTCAAAACCTAATTTCTTATTAATAAGTAAGAAACTGTTAGTTTTTAAATAATTTTCAATTTAAATAAAAATTATCCAGTGATTTCCCATAATTTATATCAAACCACCCAGCGATTTTCCATAACCTATATCAAACCACCTAGCAATTTCCTATAACCTATATTAAACCACCCAGCAGTTCTCCATGACCCCTCTCAAACCGACCCAACTCGCTGATTTCTGGGTTAAAACCAACCCATGTCGCACTCTAGGTTTAACAATGTTGTTTTGTATTTATAATGGGATTTTGATTGTTGAATATTTAAGAATTAAAGTTTTTTTTATTAAGTTGTAAATATGAAAATAAGTAAATTAAAACTTATTTATAAAAGTTGTTAAGAAGTTATTTAGTATTTTTTTTTTGGTGTAGGAAGTACTCATATTATAAATAATTATTTTATTAGTAAAAAATGTATTAGAGTGTTAGTGTAATGATGCGCGCAATAGCTGAGCTTGTGCTATTGTGTGTTACACCATTAACCTTATTTCGGATCAAATTGGTAAGCCTCGGGCTTATCCAAGTTTTCCTAAATATATATAAAATAAAATTGAACAACTAGTATACAATTATTTGAACAGTTTTTTAGCCTAATTACTTATACTCTATTATATAATGTTATATTTAACTGTATTATCATATTTGTGTGACTGATTGGCCTATAACCTGGGTTTGAATTGTGTAAGAATTAAAAAATTAAATATTTTTAAACTATTTTTATAAATAAATTTACGTTTTAGGTGTAAAAATATTATATTTTTAGATATTTTTTACGTTTTTATATATAAACTGTATAATAACCTTGAATATAGGTTTATATTATAAGGTTTAGTAAGGTAATAGTATAATGATATATATAATAATTGAGTTTGTATTATTGTGTATTATACTATTAACTTTGTTTTGGATTAAATTAGTAAACCTTGGGCTTATCCAAGTTCTCCTGAATATATATAAAATAGAGTTGAATAATTGGCATGTAGTTGTTTGGATAGCTTTTTGGCTTAGTTACTTGCATTCCATCACGCAACGTTACAGTTAGGGTCCAAATAGTAGATAACTTTTCTTTTAAGAGAGGTATTAAACCAACTTGAGGTTAGTATTTGTTTCACTTTTTATTAAAAGTATACTAATGTTAATAAATAGTGATGTGAATTCAGTATAGTTGGTTAATTTAGAACTTTTAATTAATAAGTTTTTTTTTATAAATATTTAAAAATTATTTTAATATTGAATATGAGTTTTTATGTTATTAATAATTCAAATTTATAAGGATTTTTTTAGTTTTAAAACTATCTTTATATATACTAACTACTTATTAAGTTAAAAAGGTATTGATAGAAGAATAAAAAGTTATTAAGATAGATTTTTTTTAAAAATTATTTTCTGATGTAAAAGTGTCTTTGATAGTGGATTGTTAGATTTTAATAAATTATTTATTTTTTATGGTTATAGTTAATTATTTTATTGATCTTAATTAAAAATTATAAAATATTTTATTAGAGTTTGAAAATATTGAAGGTTTATATATAAGAACAAATTTCTCTATTATTATATTTTAAATTTTGCAAATTTTTAAGTTTAAGTCAAAGTTTTTTGTATTAATTATTAATAATATAGATAATAATAAAATTTTTAGTAAAAGCTTGGTTTTATAAATTAAAAAACTAATTGGAAATGGGTGGTATGTAGAGGTAATGTGTATATTTTACTTAATATATATTATTTAATTTGTTTGTAAAAATTTTATGGGAAATATTAAAATATTTCTAGATAAGAAGATAAATATTTAATATATATTTATAGATGTAGAGCTAGCTAGAGTGATTAATATATTAAAAAAATTTATTAAAATTTTTTAAAAAGTATTGTTTTATTGTAATTTTACTTTTGGGATAATATTTATTAATGTTAGTATATATTTATATAGATTTATTTTTTGGTAAAAGTTATTGTTAAGAGTATTTCCTAATTTAAATATTTTAAATTTTTTTAGTTTATTAAAATTTATAAAAAACTTGTTGTTTTTATTAGAGATGTTTTGATTTATTAAAATTTTTTTACTTAAATATTAATTTGTATTATTCGATTTTGTTATTATTTTCTAATATAGGTAGAGAGTTATTTATAATATATCAAATTTTTTTTTATTTTTAAAAAATAAAAATAAATTGAATGGGTAGTAGCTTTTCTTTAATTGTTTTATTAATATATAAATCTAATTTTATAATTTAAAGATATTATAATTTATTTTATTTGGAAAATTTATAATAAATTATTCAATCATTTTAATGATATAAAAAATGTTCTTAAATATTAATTTAAATTTTAAAAAATTAGTATTTTTAATATTTTTGGGCTTATAATTGAAAAATTAAAAATATATTATAAAAAAACTTATTATTTTATTAAGTTATTTTATAATTTAGGTAATTGTTTAAACTCTTAAGCTAAATTTAATAATTATAAAATGTAAAATAAAAATTATAAATGATAATATTAAAACAAATTTTAACAATTTTATTTAGAAAATTATAATAACTTTGCAGATTATAAAAATAATAATAAAAAAGAAATCATACTTAAAATTAATAAACAACATTTATTTTAAGATCTTTTTAATTTTATAAAATATAATAATATAAGTATTAAATATATAGAATTTAAAATATATTATAAGTAATCTTCAAACCCACAAAAAAAAAATATTTTATAATTTTAATAATTAAATAAAATTAAATTTTTAAAAATAATAAAAATAATATATAATGTATTAGCAGTTTCCTTTATTTTAATTACCCCTAAAAAAGTTTTTAGCATTACTCAAGATATTCTTCATTATCATTAAAATAAAATAAATACCACTATTTTAAAAAATATTATAATAACAAAGTTTTTTTTTAAATAATTAAAAATAGATTAATTTGAAAAAAAAAAAAAAAAAAAAAAAAAAAAAATAAAAAAAGAAAAAAAAAAACTTAAATAATTAAAAAAAAATTATAACTAAACTAAAAAAAATCTAATTATAAAATAGTTTATAATAAAATACAATTATCTTCCCTTTATCTATCTATAATAATTTTTAAAAAAAAGTTTAGTTCAATTAACTAATTTAATTTTACTTATAATATTAATTAAATTAAAATTGGATGATTTTAAAATTCTAAAGAACAATAAAATTTCGGTAAATAGAGAAGAAGAAGAAGAAGAAGAAAAGATAGGAAAAAAAAATTAATAAAATTTAAAAAAAAAGGAAGTTAAGGTTGAAGAAGAAATAGAAGAAAAAATTAAGTCGAGTGGTATGAATGTGGCCACCCCCTAGTTATAGCCACCACCATTGCGAATAACGAAATTATATATTATTAATAACAGTTCTGTCAGTCTGAGGGCTACAAATATAAAAAATATATAAATTTATTTGATTTTACTGTTTATATCACTTTTGTATCCTGAATATTTTATTATTTTAAACTGTATATGGCTTGATTGTTGTAAAAATACCTCATCTTCAATAACTAAAATATTATTTTTTTCATCAGATATTACTTTATTTGTTACTACTATAGTAAGTTCGGGTTTGTATTTTTGTTATAAAGTTATTTCTGCCAGAGTAATAAATTGTTTATTTAGATTCTATTATATTTTTTATTTTTTTATTAATTAAATTGTTTTTAATTTAGTTTGCAAGCTTTGTATTTTTCATTATAACATAATATTCTTAACTATATATTTGTTAAAACCTCTGCTAATTTTATAAACCGCCAATCACATAAAAGGATTTTGGATAGATGATTTAAGCATACAATTAATATTTAGATTTTTTATTAAAATAACAATATCACTACTTTGCTTTAAAGGAGGTATATATAGTCGCTAGACCACTACCTAGCAATTTCACAATACCTTATTATAATTGCAAAAATAAAGCCTAGTTATTCTCCATCTTACAATTATATTTTTTTTTATAAAACTAATTATATGTACTTTAGTATAAAATTTAAGAAATAATATTTTATTTACCTAAATAATATCTATTAAAGTAATAAAGTCTCCAAGTTACCACCTATATACCATTTTTAATACTGAAAAATATCCCAGATTTAAAGGCTAGGTAATATAAGAAATATAAACAAGCAAAAACAAAAAATATACATTATTAAAATAATATTTAAATATAAATTCATTTGTTATATATAAGCCATAGCCGTCAACCACCAGCAACTATATTATAAACATATCACCAGTATCAATCTCTAACAAAAATATCTTAACTAACCATTCTAAAATAATAGCATTACTAATCCAGCCATTTTTTAAAAATATTACATACTAATTAAATTACTACTCTAATATTTAAATTCAAAACCATTGATTTTAAATAAACTTTGTTTTAAAAATTATCAGTAAATTAAAAATATGGCTTAAAGCAGAGATATACTCCACAAATAACATCTAAAAACATAATTAATTTATTTTTACAGGCACCTAACATTTTTAATAACTGGAATTTTTAATAATAAGATTATTTACACCCATTCTAATTGCTATATTATCTTTATCTGTATTATACCATTATTCTAAGTAAATTTAAGATATTATTTCATAAAAATCAAAAAGCTTATTAATATTAGCTAGATTGGTATAATTGATATACTACCAATCTATACAACAACCAAACTTAGTTTTAATATATAAATAATAATAAACAAAATTAATAATTTATTATCTGTTTAATAAAATACTATCACCTTATTTTATAAGAATACTAGTTATGATACCACATAGATGAATATACATAGGAGTATAATCAAAAACTTCTTAACATAAGATTTATTCTATAAATTTTTTTTCTTATATCTTAGAAAATTACTGCTAACTTTCATACACAATACTATATAACTGTCAAAAAGCAAGCCGGCTTCAAAGGATAATCCAAAATATCCCATAAACAGTAATAATAGCATAAAGAAAGTTACCATCTTGGATAGTACTTATCACAGCAACTATATCGATTTCGTTATATTGTTTTTTAGGTATTATAATAATGGATTTGCTAATAAAAACAGGCTCAATTGGCTAGATACTGTAGTTGTACAGATAAAAAACAAAAAAATGCGTGTTTGTGTTAAGTGAGATTTCGCGAAAAAAAATGGTGGCCACAACTAGGGGGTGGCCACATTCATACCACTCGACTTATAGAGGAAAAAATTATAAAAAAAAAAGAAAATAAAGTTCAAATTTTAATTTGATTGGGAGAAAAAAAAAAAAAAAATATTAGATTTATTAGAATACTTGTAAATAAAAATTTGAGATAAAATAAAAAATTAAATTATTATATTTAATAACTGTATATATATAATTGTAAATTTAGATTATAGGAGTAATTTATTTCTGATTATTTTTAATATTATATATTTTTTTATTTGTATTAATTTTTTTAACCATTAGTATATATTTTTAAAATATGTTATTACAATAGTAAATACCATTTTAATTTGATGAAAAACTCAGTACCAAGTTAGTAAATAATCTAATATTATGCCGGGGTGTAACACCGGTTTGATGGCATTTTTTATATTTTTTTTCTTGGTTAAAAAACCAGTTCAGAGACGCCTAAATTGATATCCTGATTTAAAAAAATTTTCCAGGCTCGTTCCTCGCCTTCCCCGCCCGTTTTTAAACGCTGAATAAAATTGTTACACTTCGATCAAGTCCGTCTGATCAAACACTGATCTCTCACTCTAAGATACCGGGTTCTCAGAACTTATGGAGTATGTATGACAATGATATCAAAGAATGATATATGAGATGTGTAACAACAATAAAGGTTATAGTAAACTATGAGTCCGTATTATATTTGAGTTAACCAATAAAAAGTAAGAACTATTTATCAGTCCTAACAATAGTCTTATATACATAATGATGCTTTATACAAATATCAAATGCTTGTATGATTACATGTTGGTGTTTGTATGTTTGCATTGTTCGCGTGCTCGCATCTTGGTGTTTGCATACTTGTGTGCTTGTATTTTGGTGCTTGCATATTCATATGTACATGTATACGTGCAAGTTATGTGATATGCAGATGCTGTATGACAGGGTTCTAAATAAAACAGTAGAAACCAAACATGCATATAATATGTGTTATATTATTAATATGGTAAAGCAGAATTGGGAACAATATAGTATAAAACAAGGTACAGGTATTTATACTATCAAAACTATAAATCTGTAACACTATCTCCTTTTTTTAAGAAATAGGTTTTATACAAAATTAACTTCTGTAAGAATTTTGTTTCTATAAAAAATAGAAATTTATATAAAAGTTGAGTTTTATATAATCAAAACTACTTTATAAAATTAGTATCTAAAATAAGTATATTTTTAGTACAGGTTATCATTCTATATAGAACTTCTGTCTATCTAGATATATAAAATAAAATGATAATGTAAACAAGAGCACATAAAAAAATAATAATCAAATCAAAATAATAGTTTAAAACTTAAACTTCAGAATATTCTTATAAAAGAATAATTAACATTTTTTTTAAAAACAAATATAAATACCAGCAGAACATATAAACAAAAAAAATAAAATATCTTCTCATCAGTATTGAAATCTATAAGCTAATCATATTAAAAAATTTAAAATTTTGGTTTTCAATTTTTGTAAGTATTGTATGAGGAATAATTATTTATGTATTATCATATCTAATTATAAAAATTATATAATTTATATTAAAAATAATCAGAAAAATTATATCACTGATTTTTATAAATCCCTCTTAAATAATTAAGGTAAATTTTGCTAATTTCTTTCTTTAATCAAGCAACTAAATTATTAATTAGATGAACAAAAAAAGGAATTAAAGGATTTAAAAAAGGAATAAACTGTAGTATAACAGAAGATTACTGAACTTTAAATAAAAATCAATTACAAAAGAAAAGAATTTTATTAGGTTAAATAAAAATATTTAGAAGCAATAATTTATAAAAAAAAATTTTTAGATACTAAAACAAAAAAAAATTAAATAAAAATAAAATAATCTTCTAAAAAAATTAAAAAATTTAAAAAAGAGTTATTAGTATTAGTTCTAGGATTTTCTAATTTTAATTATACCAAATTTTTATAATTTTAATCTTAAAATTAAACTCTTTTTTAATTTTTTATGTTTTCATTTTATAGGTTGTAATATAATTTTCTAATTAAGGTAAATTTAAATAAATTCTAGGAATATATTATTTTTTAGAATCCAAAAATCATCTTAAAATTTATAAAATGGTGACCATCATATAAGATATTTGTTTTTCTTATTAGGTCTGTCAAAGATTTTTTTAAATTTGTATTTAATATAATTTTTAAATTTTAGTTCTTTATTATTTAAATCTTCTCTTAAATTTCTTAGGATTAGTTTTAAAAGTGAGATATAGAATAATTAATAAATTTATATGGGTTTTAGTATTTTAAATTTGAAAGTATTATTGCTAAATTTCTTTATAATCATAAATAATTTATACTTCTGGTAATCAAGTTTTTTACTTTGTTATTCTTTATATTTGATATATTTGGTAAGTAGATATATTTTATTTTTTTTTTTTAAAAATGGTACTTTCATTTTTTTCTAATTATAGTAGTATAATATTTATTTAATTATAAATTAGAGATCTTTCTAAAGGTTTTCATAGAGATTTTTTATATTCTTGATATATTCTTTTACTTTAGGTATTACTTCCTTAAATATCAGGGATAATAGTATTATTATTAGGTTTTATTTTCTAAATATTTTATAAAAAATGTATTTTATGGTTAAGTATTTAAAAATATTATAAATAAATTTAAAACTAAAAAATAACTTAATCTAATTATTTTGTGCAATGTTCAGGAAATTGCATAATTATATTTCAATTATCTAAATAATTTATTTAGTAATTTTATTTATTTGTGTATGTTTTTTATTAATAATATTGATTTTGGTTTTGGTTTGGTTTTTAATTAAATTCTAAAATTTACTAGTAAATAAGGTATCTTTATCATAGATATATTTAACTTATAAACTATATTAACTAAATATTTATTAATTATATACCAATTCCAATTCTTGTATAAACCATTTATTATATTATAGTTCTAGGATAATAATTTTACTAAATTTATCTATTATTACTAAAATTTTATTATAAATGGTGTTTATAAGGGGATTTTGTAAAAATAATATTTTTTAAATGAAATTATAAAAGATAATTTAGAAAGGTGTAAATAGTACATTGTGAAATTATAGCTTTTTATAAAGTAGATATTAACTAAATTTATTTCTATAGTATATATTATAGGTTTTAATATATTATTTGATATGTTATTATATTTAAGGCTAAAAATAGTTCTTAGTTAAGAGTTCTTAAATTTATTTAACTCCTAAATATTTATGGGTAAGTGTGTTATAATGTTGTTTGATGAGTTTCTATTAGAGATCTTTAGTGGGGATATAATAAAAATCTTAAAAAAAAATGATTCTGTATTTAATAATAAAGTATTTTAGTGTATTTAAATTATTAAATAAGATTCAAGTAGTTATTAGGTGTTTTTTATAGCTTTCTTTTAATTCCTAGGTGAATTGATTATTAAGTATATGAGAAATAGTATTAAAAGTTCAATTAATGGTGATATCTTCAAATAATTTTTTTTTAAAAATTGCTCCTTTGTTTAGTTATACTTTTATTATTAGGTTAAATCTTTTATTAATAGTATTTATTTCTAAATTTTTTTTATTTTTGTAATATATAATTTGTATATTATACTCACTGAGAAGTTTTTATTAGCAGATTTATCATTAACTAAGTTTTTTGGTAATAAAAAAAAAGGTGAGATTTTTATAATTAGAATATACAATAAAGGGTTCTTTTGTTTATAAATATATCCTCCATACTTTACAAACTTAAACAATTACCATAAGTTCTTTATCATAGATCAAATATCTGAGTTTTATAATGTCAAATTTATAAAATAAATATACAATAGGGTACTATTCATTATCAGGATGTAGTTAACATAAATATACACCTAGTACAACATCTAAAACATCAGTTTCAATTTTAATAAATAATTTTAAATTATATAATTAAAATATAAATATTAAAAAAAATGATTATTTTAATATATTAAAAACATTAATTTGATTAAGGGTTATATCAAATTAAATTTTAATTTTAATAAGCTTGGTTAAGACTACTAACATATAACTATATTGTTTAATAAATCATTGGTAGTAGTTACATAGTTCTAAAAAGGATTAGATATTTTTGATTGTTTTTAATTTTGGCCAATTTTAGATTATTTAGACTTTTTTTAAATCCATTTTTATTCTATTAGTGATAATAATAGCTCCTAAAAATCCTATTTTTTTTACTTTAAATTCTGTTTTTTTGAATTCAATTTTAAAATTATATCTATTAAAAGTTTCAAAAATTAGAATAACATACTTTTAGTGTTTTTTTGGATTTTTGCTATAAATTAGTATGTCATTAAGATAAACAACATATATTTTATCAATATAATCCTTAAAAACATAATTTATGAAAATCTAAAATAATACTAGGGCATTAATCAATCTAAAGGACATAACTAGATATTTAAATAGGTTGTATCTACATTTAAAAACTGTTTTCCAAATATCTTTAAATATGATTTTAAAGTTGTGATAAGTTATAATAATATTAAATTTGGTAAATATAGTTACTTTTTAAAGGTAGTCAAGTGATTTATCAATATATAATAATTTAATGTAGTTTTTAATTGTAATATTGTTAAAATTTTAATAATCTATATAAATTCATAATTTTCCATTTTTTTTAAGAACAAATAAGATAAAGTGTCCTACTAGGGATTAAAAAAGTTGAATATATCCTTTACATAAGTTTTTCTTAAGATATTTGCGTAATACTTCAAACTCTTCTTAAGTATATACATAAATAAATATAAATTTAAAAGTAACACCTTTTTTAAATAATATTTTATAAATAAATTTATTAAATTTTGGTAATATGTTTTTATCAAATAATTTTTCAAAAATCTTAATTTATTTTAGAATTCATTTAGGTATCTTAAATATAGTATCCTTAATAATTTTTTTAACAATTTTATAAATGTCTTTGGCTTTAATCTATATTTATTTAAAAATATTAAACTTATTACAAAATTAATGATAAATTTTTTTATTAAAAAAATATTCCATTAATCATAAGTATACTTCCTTTCCCTAAAATTTAAATTTAAAGCATTTCTAAAGGGTTTAATAGTTATATTAGGTGAATTTAATGGTTTATAATCAAAAACTAATTTCAAGATTGTGTTCTTATAACCAATCATATCTTAGAATGAGGTTATTATTTTTAAAATCAAAAATATTAATTATTTTTTTTTTAAAATGATTATTAATAATAAAGATAATAGTAATTTCATATTTAATTATTCCAAAAGGGCTTCCTCCAAATGTTATAATATTATAATAAATTGGTTTAAGGTATATAAATAATGCATATTTTTTAATATAATTTTTTAATATATAAATTATTTTTGTTTTATTATCTGCAAAAACTTTGGTAAGGTTTCCATTAATTATACAAAAAATATTAAAATATTATTTAATAATTCTATTAAATATTTTATCAGGTTCTTTCTTAACAAAACTTGAACTAGATTATTCAAAGTATATTAAAATCCAAAACTCTTTTAGTTTAAAAATTTGTTAATAAAATTTATAACATTTTGTATAATTTCTTTATTTATTAGTAATTTATAAGTAATGTACTAATATTTAAATAAATTAGATAAAAATTAAATAATAAGATAATATAATTCTTTTTATTATTCCAAAAATATTACCAAAACTTTGGAAAGTAAATATACTTTTGATAAAATATTTAAAATCCAATAAAATCTTTTCTTTATATATTCTTTAGTAATTATCTAGTTCTATAATTAGTTTCTAGTATAAATTGTCTATTCTTGTATATGATGTTCATATATAGTAAGATATTTAGTGTATATTATGTAGTTGGGCTTTTATCTATACATCATATATTTTATAATATTATTATATTATTTAGATTGGATGATTATTAATTTTGGTTTTTTTATAAAAGTTTCTTCTTTTTTGATAGTGTTTTAATAATTATAAAAATATTTGGTAAGTTTTGTATTATATTTGATAATTATGATAAGATAGGTGGTATATTAATAAGGTTTATAAAAACTTTATCAAAATTATTTTATAAAATAAAATCTTTTTATGGGGATATTATTTGTGCAAGGAGTATAGATATTTTCTGATTTATTAAGGTTGTAGGTTTTATATAAATAATATTTTTAGTTTTTATATTCCATAGAGTATGTTTTAAAAGTTTGTGTTTTTAAGTTTTCATATTTATAGAATTTATTATTATTTTTTGGTTTTAAATACTAATTGTATTGTTTTTTTAGGTATTATTTAATTAGTTTATTTTCTTTGGTGGAGATTTTTTTGTATGAATTATTATCTAAAATATTTGATTAATTTTCTTTGTTACAAATAACTCAGAATTATTTTTTAAAATAAATTTTAGGTTAATAAGGTTTAGGTTTTTTGGAAATAAATTGACTTTATGTTTTATTTTGATATTGGTATTTTTGTTTTAGATTATTAATTAAATTTTGAATATATTGTAAATAATATCCTAAAAGAGGGTTATTCTAGATTTAGTGGTATTTTTTAATAATAGGTGAATTAAATTATTTAGGTAGTATAATATATTTTTATTCTATATCTAATGTTTTGAAAATATTTTAATCTAGGGATATAGTTTTTTTCTACCAGTCTTTTTCTATTAATTTTTTAAATTAAATAATAATTTGTAATTTTTTTTTGTTTTAAGTTTATTAATTAGTTTAAATATTGTTTATGGTATTATAAATTTATTAAAAAATAGTTTTAAAAAAATCTTTTTTAAGGATGGTTTAATTAATAATAATATTGAGAGTTTTATTAAATTTTTATTCTGGTTTAAATTTTTAATATTCATTTTTATATTCTGATTTGTTATAGTTTTGTTATTATTTATATAATTTTTTATAATTTATAATATGAATTTGTTTAAGTTACCATTTTTTTTAAAACTAATTTTATCTGTAGTTTTTAGCTATATGTCCTTCCTTATTATATTTAAAGCAAATGAATTTGTTGGATTTTAAAAATTTATTATATTATAATTTATATTGATTTTAAATAATTTTTAGTTCTATAGGGGTTGGTTTATAAATAGTCTTGGGGGTCCATCCTTAACTATTTCATTACTATTAATTTTAAAGCTTACTATTAAATCAAGGTTATCCTTAATTTAATTAATAATTATTCTAATTTTTTGATTTATAATAAAAACAATTATTCTGATAAGATTATTAATTTCTAAAATTAGATTATCCTAATATTCTAAATTATATTATATTAGTTTTATTATTTTTATAGAAAATATTATTAAATTTAATAATGAAAAATTATATTTCCTTATATATAAATTTTTTATTAATAGTTTTTTATCATATAACTTTTTGTTTTTATTAAGGTTTAAGTTTTTTTTTGATATAGTGGAATAATTATTCATTATTATAATTTGTAAGGGGGATATATTAGTTAAATTTTTGAAAATAATTTCTTGTTGATTTTTTTTATTAAAATTTATAAAATTTATAAAAGGCTTTTTTTTATTTGTTTTTGTATTTATAAATTTATTTAAGAAATTTAATAAAAATAGTATAATTGGTAAAAATTAAGATAATATTAGGGATTTTGTGGTGTTGTTGGTGTGAAGTACTTTTATTATATTTTTCATAATAAATATTGTAAATATTAAAGATAATTTTTTTAAAAAAGAAAAATACATAATAAACTTTATATTTATTATTAAGAAAATCTTTAAATTAAAAATAAAAAATATTACTAAACTATCTAAGAAATTGATCAAGTTTTACAGAAGATCCTCCAAATTTGATTAGTTTTAGTAGTTTGATATTACTGTGGAAAGTGCTTTATCAATTGTTTTTGTGATAAATAGGTTTATTGTTGCTTGTAACAAAGACTCAAAGAGAAGAACTGCAGGCAGAAGTCAAAGCTGCAGGTGGATCGCTACGCATGACAATTAGAAAAGTGGAGGCATTGTTATAGATTAAGAAACAACACAAAATCAAGCAAGAAGAATAAGAAATATTCCCTTCACAAAGTTATCTCCATATTCCCTTCACAAGTTAACTCCATATTCCTTTCACAAGTTAACTCCATATTCCTTTCATAAGTTATCTCTATGTTCTTTTCACAAGTTAACTCCATGTTTCTTTTATAAATTATCTCCATGTTTCTTTTACAAAACTATCTCTATAACTTAATGTTTATTTATACCTATATCTTCGAACCATATGTATTTAAAAAACCAAGCAACAATTTAAATATCAATTCAGATATATACATACACAAACCAAATATCTTATTTCTTATGACATCTTATATATTACCTTAATACCTTATACTTATTGTACCAGTTCTTATATTTTGTTACTTCGCAACCATATCAACCTAACATCTCAAGATGTCTTCCGGATCCAACTTAAAAATATCCAAGAAAAAAAATGTATTGGGGGAAACAATCAAAATACAAATTGCTATCCCAGGTTTTACAACATCCCAGACTAAAGCCCTCCTCGCCGTATTTGAGTAATTGAAAATTAGTAATGCACCAACTGTTATACCCACTGATAAGATTAAATTCCCTAATCTAAAACCATTTAATAATAGCAAGCCTCATCAATTAAGAAACTTTTTTGGAACTCTAAATAATAAATATAAGGGGGAGCCCATAAAATTCAACACCCATCAAAAAAAAATCATATATACAGTTAGTCTGTTACAGGATAACCCTCAAGAGCTAGTTTTCAACAAATATGATGAAGATATTGATCTGTATAGCTGGGTTATTTATACCAATTTTATTGAATGGCTTGACAAAGCTTTTGGAGATCCAAATTTTGCTAATATTGCAGAAAAGGAATTGCGTACCCTCAAACAAACCAATAAGCCATTTTCAACCTATTTAACTAAATTTTGCCAGTTAATAAAACAACTCAATTACAATGATGCTGTTCAAATTACTTATTTGCAAAATAAATTATGTATTAAAGTAGAAGAATTTCTTATCACTCAAAACAAACTCTTTAATAACATTAATAATTTTACCATTTTATGTTAAAAACTAGATAATAATTGGAGAATTTTGGATGTAAAAAAAAAAACTCGGAATAAAGCTAATGTTAACCTACCTCAACAAAACCAACTAAATCAAAAAATAGTAAAAATTTTTAATAAATTTAATTTTAAAGAGCCATTATAAACATGGGGAAACTAGTACTACAGCCCAGGACTAATGGATTAATCTGTCGGGCGTATCCAAGAACAACTGACCAGAGAAGAAAAAAACAAACATCAAACTTTGGATTTATATATATATTATAAAAATAAAAAACAAAAAAAAAAAAGCCACTATGCTAATTAATACCCTAAAAAGAGCTTATCTAGCTGTATTGTTGTGTAACAACCATCTGTAGGGATAATTACTAACGATAAGTATCCACAAAGAACTAACCCCCAATTTATATGTAGCCAAAATTTATAAAAAATAATAAAAAACAAAAAAAAAAAAGCCACTATGCTAATTAATACCCTAAAAAGAGCTTATCTAGCTGTATTGTTGTGTAACAACCATCTGTAGGGATAATTACTAACGATAAGTATCCACAAAGAACTAACCCCCAATTTATATGTAGCCAAAATTTATAAAAAATCACGTATAAGGAAGCCTAGCAAAAAATAAAAAAAATCACAAAAAACTATAAAAACAAAATACATTTCAAAAAAGGATTTGAAGCAAAAAAAAAAAAAACCTAACCATAAATTGTGATATACAAAAAAACAAAAATAGTCTGTTATTTCACAAATTCCAAAAATCTCAGAGTATATTACAAATTTTTTTTGTATTATAGAATATATTTTCTTGTTTAATTTTTGAAGAAATAAAAATTTTATTTAAACCCTATATAGAAATTTTTGTTATGTTATATTTTAATCCTTAAAAACTTGTTTATATATCTGCCTATTTGGATAGTGGTGATATAGGAATATATATGAGTTGATAATTTGTAATTAAGAATAATTTTCTACTTTATAAAAAATGAGTTCTTGAAATTATAAAATATTTTAATGGTGATAAGAAATCAGTTAGAGAAATGACCTAGTTTACAATAAAAATCAGAAATCACAAAGAAATAATAAGGGCTGATATAGTAAATATTATTAAAAATCTTAATTTCGGGAATTTATGGTATAAAAAATATAAAGTTATAATAGATTGGGATAAATTAAAAATCAAATTAGAATATTTGTCTAAAATTACCATCATTAGTACTAAAGTATTTAAAAGAATTCTAAAACAGGAACTTGTCTACATTATTTATGGGCTCAAATCCAAGTAAAACAAAAATCTTATAGAATCCACAATCAAACTACCCCCAGAATATAAAGATTTAGAAAAAATTTTTTCAAAAAAAAAAAAAAACATTTTTTTATTAAGATGATTTACAGATATGAAAATCAAAACAAAAAAAAGAGCTCAGCCCATATAGAAACTATTGAAATTTATAAACAAGGAATACTTAAAAGCTTTAAAAATATGGATAAAAAAAAACCTTAATAAGGGGTTTATTTGAAAATTAAACAGTCCATGGGGAGCCCCCATCTTGTTTGTTGTAAAGAAAGATAGAACGTTATGACTCTGTATTGACTGAAAAAAACTTAATACCATTATTATCAAGAATAGGTGTTCTTTGCCACAAATTGATGAAATACTGGATTGGTTAAAAAAAGCCAAGTATTATATTTGGTTGGATGTTTATGGTGTATTTAATCAAATCAGGGTGGTTAAAAAGGATGAAGAAAAAACTGCTTTTCAAACAAGATATAGACATTTCGAATTTTAGGTAGTATATTTTAAACTCACCAATACCCCCGCCATTTTTTAAGCATATATCAATAATACTCTGCATCCTTTTTTGGATGAATTCTGCGTAGTATACCTGGACAATATATGCATTTACAACAAAACCCAAAAAGAACATGTATGATATATTAAAAAAATTTTTAAAGCTCTCCAGAAAGCCGGACTTTACATTAAACTCTTCAAATACAAATTCTTCACAAAGGAAATTAAATTCCTGGGATACATTATAAAAAGTAATGGAATTAGAATAAATTTTAAAAAAATATAAAATATTCTTAATTAGAAAGAACTAAAAGAAGGCCCCGAAATTATTAAAGTAATTCAATCATTTCTCAGATTTGTGAATTTTTATCAAAAATTTATTAAAGACTATATTAAAATAGCAAAACTACTATATAACCTTATAAAAAAAAATCAAATATTTCACTAAAAAAACAAGGAAAAAGGGGTGTTTAAAACCCTCCAAAAAACCTTTGTATCAAAATCTATTCTAAAATATTAAAATTTAAAATTAGAAACCAAAATCAAAACAAATATGTTAAACTTCATCTATACTACAATTTTATCCCAAAAACATAAAAACGGACTATAGCACCCAGTAACTTATTAATCAAAAAAGATATCACCTACTAAACATAACTATAACATCCATAATAAAGAATTACTATTAGTCATCCAAGCACTACAAAATTAAAAATAATATTTGATAAACATATTTACACAAATTTACATCCTCACAAATCACAAAAACCTCAAATATTTTATAACAAAATAAAAACTAAAACAAAAACAAATAAAATAGATAAAATACATATCACAATTTAACTACAAAATAATATTTGTCTTAAAAAAAACTAATACTAAAACCAATACCTTAATAAAAAAATCAAAAAACCTCCCCCTAGGAGAGGAGGATGAAAGAATTAAAAACCGAATCAGAATACTTATCTTATTTAAAAAAATCTAACAAATTGGAGCAATGACAATATAATCTGACTAGGAAGGAGTTTATCAAAAAGATAAATATATTTAGAGTATCTTAAAAGCATTAAGGAATAATAACAACAAACACCCTAAAATCAAAATCTCTGAATACAAAAAATGAGATGGGTACTTATATCATGATAACCAAAAAATAGTTCTATAGGATGAAGCTATCCAATCCAAAATATTATTTTAATATTATGATCATATCACAGCTGGTTATTTAGGTAGGGCGAAAACCCTAGAACTAATATAACAGATATATACCTGGAAAGGTATCTGCAAAGATGTTAATAGGTACACAGATAATTGTCATATATGTTATAAAATAAAAGTATCAAGGAATGCACCATAAGGATTGCTGAAATCTTTTTAAATATTTAAACAAAACTAAAACAACATATCATTCAATCTTATCACAAAATTATTAAAAGTAAACGGGTACAATGTTATTTTGATTATAATATACTGATTGTCAAAAATGATCTATTTATTGCCTATTAATAATAAGCTTAATACAGTAGGACTCACCAAAATATTTTTACAAAATATTTGGAAATTACACGGATTACTAAAAGAGGTAATATTTGATAGAGGAATTAATTTCCGTAATAATTTCTGGATAGAGGTTAATAAAAGATTAAAAATATAATATAAGTTTAGCACAGCATATTATCCTCAGACAAATAAGCAAATAGAAAGGATTAACTCCATCATTAAACAGTACCTATGGGTTTATATTAATTACCAACAAAACAACTAAGTGGAATGGTTATTAATGGCTAAATACTACTATAATAATAAAAATTTAGAAACAACAAGAATATCACCATTTACTGTTAATTATGGATGAAATCCAGAGATAATTACAATCAACAAACTAAAATCACCAACAAGGAATAAACAAGCAACCAAATTTACTAAAAAGCTTATAAAATTGCAAGATTTTGTTAAAACTGAAATTAATTGTGTTATATAAATACAATAAGAACAGGTTAACAAAAAAAAAAAATCAGTTGCTAGTTACAAAAAAGATGATAAAATTTGGTTGGATATGTGTAACATCCCAATCACCAGGTCATACCCCAAACTGTCTAATAAGAATAAAGGTCCTTTTTAAATCCTTAAGTCTGTGAGCAATAGAGCATATAAGCTCAACCTTCCCCTTTTAATAAAAATCCATCTAGTTTTTTATACTAGTTTTCTACGACACTCTAAAAATGATGCTTTTCTAAACCAAAATCAAAAAGAGCAGTCCTTACTAATTATTGTTGATAGAAATGGTAATGTACTATACAAAGTCTTAAAATTATTTAATTTTTGAAGACAAAACAGTTAGCTTAAGTACCATGTCTGCTGGAAAGGATATAATAAGCCAACCTAAGAACCAGCTAGTTACGTCTGACATATGGAACAATTTCTTCAAATCTTTTATTAAAAATATTTAGATAAGTCCGGCTTTAGAAAAAGAAAAATAACAAGATTATTTATGTTTTAAAATTTTTGTTCTAGACTGGTTAGCCCGTTTTATAACTGTAACACTTATTGACCTTGTTATTCAATATTAAGACCTATTTGATGATATTGAGCTTTTTATTTTGTTTGATATTTAAATTTCTATCAACTTGATAGCTAAACCAATTAGTATTTTGTAACCACAACGGTTGATATTGTACCCTAAAAGTAAAGAATTTTCCTCCTCCTCATCCTATGAATTAGAAACCTCCGAACACCTCATTTTCACTATAAATCCTAATTTCGAAAATAATTTAACCAAGATCCAGAATAGTATCTAGTAGAACCCCAAGTACACACAACTCTAGTAAGAAATCTAGAAGCTTTAGATTGCCCTCTACAAAACAAAAACCCAAGAAATAGATTAAAAATTAACCACAATGTAATAAAAACACTTTGAAGAATACCAAGTATATAAGGAATAGAAAGATGCAGAAACACCACTTATCTAACTTGGTTTAAAGAATGAATTAGAGTATTTCGAAAAAAGATTTAAGAATTTTATGACGGAAATAGATATTATTAGTAAAAATAAAAAACAAATATTATTCCTAGGATTTAGAAAAAAATAGAATTATCAAGGATTGATGTTTAGAAAAATTAGGAAATGTTATAGATATGTGTTAGCATTAAAGATTATACTAGATTTGAGATAAGAGTATTGATGGGATGTTGATGCTAAGGAAGAAAATCTTGTAACAAAGATTTAAAAAAAAAAACTACAAGTAGAAGTTGAAGTTGCAGGTGGATCACTATGTATGACAATTAAAAAAGTGGAGGTATTGTTGTGGATTGAGAAATAATACAAAATTAAGCAAGAAGAATAAGAAATGTTCCCTTTATAAAGTTATTTTTATATTCTCTTTATAAGTTAACTTTATGTTTTTTTCATAAATTAATTTTATGTTCCTTTTATAAGTTATTTTTATGTTCCTTTTATAAATTAATTTTATGTTCTTTTTATAAGTTATTTTTATGTTCTTTTCATAAGGCTATTTTCATAATTTAACGTCTATTTATACCTGTACCTTCAAACCATATGTATTTAGAAAACCAAGTAACAATTTAAGTATTAACTCAGATATACACATACGCGAACCAAATATCTTGTTCCTTGTGACATCTTGTGTGTTACCTTGATACCTTGTGCCTATTGTACCAGTTCTTACATTGCTACTAGAAATTAAATCATTATCACTAAAATCCTTGTCAAGATCTTATAATAATAATTAATATTTTTTGTCTTTATTTTTAGAAGCAAACCTGAAATATATTTTGCTTTTGTATAGTAATTTTGATTATCTTAATTTTGATAATCTAAAGTCTTCATTTTTATTTATGGGAATGTGTTCTTCAGCTACTATATAAATTTTAGTATGAATGTAGGTAACTATTATAATCTATTCTAATATCTATATTACAACTTCTAAATTTCTTAAATATCTGGAATTATCTATGAATGTAATATCTATAGGTTCTTCCTTAAATTCTTCTATTAATATAACTAACTTTTTATTAACTTAGGTACTAATATTAATGTATAATTTATTATTTTTCCAAAAAATATTATTTTCCCTATTTAGTAGGTTTATAATTAGTTCTAATTCTGATAAGAATGATACTTCTCTTAATTATCTTCTGGAGTATTTATTAGTTTGGTTGATTCAATAAACAATAAATTTACTAAAATATAAGAATATATTGTGAAGAGGTATACAATCTCCTTTATTATCTGTTATTTTATATTCTGATATAATAAAATTTTTAAAATCAAATTCTGTTGTTGATATATATATGCTTTTCTGTCAGATCTAAGTGGGATTAGTCAAAGTGTTATATTTTAATTAAGTCTATTTAATCAAACACTAATCTCTCACTTTAAGATACTAAGTTTTCAGAACTTATGGAATATGTATGACAATAATATTAAAGAATAATATATAAGATATATAACAACAATAAAGATTATAATAAATTATAAATCTATATTATATTTAAGTTGATTGATGAAGAGTAAGAACTATTTATCAGTCTTAATGATAGTCTTATATACATAATGATGTTTTATATAAATATTAAATACTTATATAATTATATATTAGTGTTTACATATTTGTATTGTTTATGTACTTACATCTTAGTATTTACATGCTTATGTACTTATATTTTAGTACTTACATATTTGCATATATATATATGCATGCAAGTTACATAATATGTAAATACTGTATGACAAAATTCTAAATAAAGTAGTAGAAACCAAACATACATGTAATATATATTATATTATTAATATGGTAAAGCAAAACTGGGAACAATATAGCGTAAAACAAGGTACAGGTATTTGTGCTGTCAAGACCATAGGTCTGTGACAAAAATAAAGAAATGAGATTTGTTGTAAAAATTTTTATTAAAATGTTAGTAGTTGTTTTAAGAAATTTATTGATTTTAAAAAAATTTATATTTATTTATCTTATTAAACATCAGCAAAAAATCTGGACCCTTCAGAGGATCAACCATAGACTTCCAGAGGATGCCATGGGTCTCCAGAGGATGGTCCATATATTTTGGGAGGATATAAGCGAGATTTACACCATATTAAAAATTTAAAATCAAACCACGTGATCACCCAATGGATCAAAACGGTTGATATCCATCGATATCAGGCCAATTGATGGATTCGGAAGTCAAAAAATGGTTGATATCCATAGATATCAGGCCAATTGATGGATTTGGAGGTCAAAAAACGGTTGATTATCTAGCTGATGATCAATTCAATTGATTGAAATGTTGATATCCATCGATATTAAGCCAATTGATGGATTCGGAGATCAAAAACAGTTAATTATCTAACTGATGATCAATTCAATTGATTAAAACGTTGATATTCATTGATATCAGGCCAATTGATGGATTCAGAGATCAAAAACGGTTGATTATCTAACTGATGATCAATTCAATTGATCGAAACGTTGATATCCATCGATATCACCATCGATATCACCATCGATATCACCGTCGATATCACATACATATTGGATCTGGATCCACGGCACCCGGATCCATGGTATTAACCGGATCCACGGCACCAACCGGATCCACGGCACCAAATTAAATTATAATTAAATTTGGTGGTTTCAATTTAAATTAATGGATTGGCAGTGCTATGACGCCCAGAATCCACGCACGGATCCGGTGCGGTTCAAAATAAAATTAAAAAATGCGTCGCGAAACATCAAAAAAGAATAAACATTTTTTCAAGGTTCACCCTATGCCCGCGCGAATGAGCTCGAAAAAAGTCTATAAGAAGCTATGAATCCATAAATTTCCAGAAAGTTTTTATTTGTCGTTTAACTTGGTTCTTTTTTGAATATTAGCGGTAAGTGAATAATAGAAACTAAAAACAAGTCTTTTATTAATAAAATAGTTGTTTTTTAGGTGATATAAGTTATTTTGTAAGTGTTTTTATTTATTTTTATTTTATTTTTTGCTAATGAGATGCATTTTTTTCTTAATCAGACGCGTTTTTATGCTAATCAGACGCGTTTTTATGCTAATCAGATGTGTTTTATGAGTTAGAATTCCATTATTTCAGTCGCTTTGATAATTTTTTTATGAAATATATATATATTTCAAAACGACAAGTTGTGAATTTTATGAACTCTATGAAGCCTTAGGTTATAATAGATTAGAATTGTTAAAATTTAATCTATTATAGCTTGGAACTTTTTTTTTAGTTATTTGATTTTGTGAGATTATAAAGTTGTTTAATTTTTGGAGATTTTTAGAGAGCCAAAAACCTCTGGGACCTCGTGGACCTCGGAGGTCCACGAGGTCAACACAATTTTTTGCTGATGAAATAAACAAAAATATTTTATTAATTTTATATAAAATTTATATTTAGTAAGATCATCTTAATTATAAATAATAATAGTAGTTTCTAGAGTATTAATATATTTTTTAATAATATTATTATAGTTTTCTTCTTCTAAATATTAAAAAATAAATTTAAGGAAGAGTATAAATTTTAATTTAATAATTTCAAAAAACACTTATATTTATATTATATTATAGAAGTTATATCTATTAAAAAAATAATATTTATACTAATTAATATTTAAATAATTTAGATCTATTATAGTGTTTAAAAACGGTGTAGGGAAAACCGGTACAGGACAGTGAATTCCCCAGCTTTCACCAAAACGAAAAATTTTAAATATACTACTATTGAGTGTCTAATATATTTAAAATAATTTAATACTAATACTAACTTTCCCCAATTTAATTTAAGTTTTTTTTAGATTTTTTTTAATAGTATATTTTTTGGGTTTGGGGAATTTTTTTTATTTTTTTATTTTAGTAATATTGAGTTTTAGTAAGGAAGTGTTATTATATAGAATCTATTTATTAACTAAAAATATAATATAAAATGAGTAAAAATAATTAATAATAAGATTTTATTAAATATATACTAACAAATTAAAAAGTTATATATTATTATATTTTTATATAATAAAATTAAAATTAAAAATATTATAAACTAAAAAATTCCAAATTATATTTATATATTTATTTTAAATTTAAATTCTAAATATATAAAATTATAATTTTTAATTATATAAATTTATAAATCTAATAATATATTAAGGAAAAGTATACCTACTTATTATAAATCTGTAATCAATATATTGAATAAAGCTAGTTGGGTTAATAGCTGGATTCTCAGGTATTATAGAATTATATATATCCTTACAAATAAATATTAAAAAGCCAAATGAGAAATTTGTTAAAATTCCTAATATTTATGAAAATTTATTTTAGATTTTTGGATTATTAGGTTACCAATCTATATTAAGATTTTTAATATAAGTTAAGTAAGCTTACTATATATTCCATTTTATTATATTATTAATAATAGTTACCTTTTAATTATAAATATAATTTAATTAAAATATTATTATTATTTTAAATGATATATTTTGCTGCAGGAAACTATTTTTTAATATTTAGTTAATAAAAGTTTTATTAGCTAATATAACTATTTTCAAAATCTAACAATCCTATAACTGAACATTAGTTTATATTTTATCGTACTAATAAGCAAATTTTTTATAAAACTAGATTAAATCTATTCTAATAAGAATTAAATATTTTTAATTTTTAAACTAAAAATTAAGAAGTATATCTCTTTGGCCATGAGTAATTAAAATTATAATAATTATATGATCATTAGCAGTGATATTCTTATTAGAGTGAATAATTTACTAGCCCCCATTTTTTTATTAATATAAATTTTTAATAATATTAAAGTCTTTTTTTTAGAATATAATACAACTAATAGAGTTAAATTTTAGTATATTGTTTTTTATTATTATATTATTTTTTTAAATAAAATAATTTTTAAAGAATAAAATTAGAATATATACTAATGATTTAAAATATTATTGTAAGTAAAATCTTATTATCTAAGAATTTAATTATAAATTATTTAATAATAATTTGTAAAATCTCTAGGGTTTTTATATTTTATTATAAATCCAGCTTTATTACCAAATTCAATTTATAAATTAAATGTTAAAAGAATTTTTTGTAAATAAAAAGTTTATTATTATATTTTTGGTAAAATTAATATTTTCGAATTATTTTCTTTATAAAAGATATTAGTTATTAAGTAAATATTAATTTAAAAAAATTTATTATTTATTTAGTATTTAAGAATGTGTTTTAGTTTTTATTATTGTTTTTTGTGTTATTATTATATAAGTCTTAGTAGAATGATTATTTTTTTTTTAAATAAATTAAACTTTGTAATAGAAATTATAATTGTAAGATTTATTTTTTTAACTATTTTAATATATATAGCTTGGTATATCTAGTAATTTTTATTAAAAAAATCTTTATAATAAAATATAAGTATAAGAAAAAATCAAAAGAACTCATTAGAAGTATTATAAAGTAAGGTTATTTAATAATAGTCTTATATTAATAAGTATCATATTCTCTCAATTTTGCAAAATTAAGAAAAAGTTAGAATAAGTGAATTTAAAGTTAGTTTTGGATAATAACTATTTACTAAACAAGAGTAAGGGTTTAAATAAAGATAGGAGTAAAAATTTGAATAAAAATAGGATATTATATATATACAGATATCTTACATATTTGTATTGTTATCTATATAATATAAGTAAATATGATAAAGAAATATAAAATCTAAATTCTAAAACTATTTTTAACTGTTAGTAAATATTTTTATTTAAAGAAGTAATTAAGTTTTTGAATTTTTTTTTTTTTTTTTAAATTTAATCTAATTAATTTAGTAAAATAAAATAATTTTTAAATTAATATTTTTTGTATTTTTTATAGTTCTAATATTTTTAATATTTTTATAAATTATTTTATCTAAATTTTTAGTAGTATTGTAGCTTAAAAATTTAAAAAACAAATATTAATAATAATATTTTAAAAAAAATAAATTTTTTTAAAAAAAAATAAATTAATAATCTTACTATTTTAAGTTTTATTATAAATATATATTAATGTGAGAAAAAATACTTTTAATATTAAATAAATATTAGAAGAAATATAAAAAATAGCTAACTAACTAAAAAGCAATTAAATATAAAATAAAATATTAAACTACTATAAATAAAGATTAATTACTTAAAAGATTTTTAAAAAATAAAAAATAACAAAATAGCTTAAATAAAAAAAAATAAATTTTAAAAAATAAAATTAAAACAAAATATAAAACAGATTTAAAAATAAAATTAAATTTTAAAAAAGTAAAATAAGAAAAAGAATATGGTATCTTCTTTATTACTAAATTTAAAAAAAAAAAATCTAAATCCGAAATTAAAAAAAAACTTAATAAATTTTTCAACACAAAAAAAAAATACAATCCACAAAACAGAATTTTTACAAATAATAATAAAATAATGTAGTGTTCGAAAAAATAAGCAATATACCCCGCCAAGAAGTACCTCCAACACAAATTTTGGTGAAAGGTACTTCTTGGCGGGGCATATTGCATATTTTTTCGAACACTAAAATAATGGGATTTTTGGAAAAAATCAAAAAAAAAGAGTTAAAACAAAAGANAAAAAAAAAAAAAAAAAAAAATTAAAAAAAAAAAAAAAAAAAAAAAAAAATTTTAAAAAAAAAAAATAAAAAAAAAAAAAAAAAAAAAAAAAAAAAAAAAAAAAAAAAAAAAAAAAAAAAAAAAAAAAAAAAAAAAAAAAAAAAAAAAAAAAAAAAAAAAAAAAAAAAAAAAAAAAAAAAAATTTAATCCTAAATTTAATAATTATGATTTAAAAAATAAAGAAAACTGGGAAAATAAAAATAAAAATAATAAAAATAAAAATAAAAATTCAAAAATAATATTATTTTTTAATAATAAAAAGGAAAATAGACTAACAAAATTTCTCTTTAATAAATAAAATTGTTTTAAATAATATATAAAGTAAGTATATAAATTTATATTATTTATAGATTTTAAATATAAAAAATAAATATTATTTATTTAATATTTTTGAAAAATATATTTTATTATTTTATTTATAAAGCCCTTTTCATATTATTAATATGTGTTTATAAAATTAAATAAAAAATAAAAATTTTATTAAAAATAATATTTTTAATTAATAGATGGTTTATATATTAATTTTTAAAAAACACTATAAGAATAATATTTTAATTTATAATTGTAATTTTTTATTATTAAATTTATAAAAACCTAAACTGATTTATTCTATATTTATTAAAAATATTTATAATATAAATGCTATAAAAAGTCTGTAATATGATAAAAAAAAAATTATTATTACATTTTCATCAGCAAAAAAATGTGTTGCCATCCCTGCCATCTGATGGCTCAGATGGTTGGGACGCCTTTTGTGCCCTGGTGCTATCCCGCTAGTGACTAAAAGCTATGAGAGGCCATATACCTCCTATTATCTAGTATGATTTTCCTATTATTTTACATGATTTTCCCATAATCTTTTGGCTATCTTTCAACATCTGATTTTATTTAAAATAAATTTATTTATTAAAATTATATATATATTCAAGAATATATAACGTACCTCACCGGGAAGCGGGACACACCTAGAAGTGGGACACTTTTTAGCAAGAACCGCACTATACCAAAAACCTAGCACCAAACTACCAAACTATTAACCACCAAATTACCAAATTATCAACCACCAACTTACTATTAACAGTTAATTTATTAGTGTTATGCTAATATATATATATTACTTATTATTTGTTGTATTAGTTGTTATATTAATTGTAAAATTGGTTATATGATTTTCTGATTTATAAATTGGAAACTTCTGTTAGCCTGTTTTTTTGGTAGGAATTATCAATTATAATTATTTTTATTTTGATATTATGCTATTATAAATAAATATTATTAATTATTAGATTTGTAAGTATTATAATAATATTAATAATATTTTTAAAATAATTATATATACTATTAAAAAAAATAAATTATTAATTTATAAAATTACAAAAATATTAGATATTTTAAAATCAATTTTGCAGTACTGGTTAACTAATGTAGTAAATAACTAATCTACTGTATATTAAAAATAAATAGTAATAATAATAGTAGCTAAAAAAGTATTTATTTAATGGGTAATATAGTTATACTGATGGGGGTTTTTTTTAAGAGTAGATATATTTTGCTATATAATAAATTAGTTAGCTAATAGAATACTAAATATTAACTGGATAAATAAATTTTTTAAAAGATATAAAAAATTATATATTGTATATATTTATGTTTATGATAATAAGTATATTAAAGCTGATAATTCTAAATTTATTAAACAATTCTTTTAACTATTTTTAGATTTTAAAATTTAGTACTAGATTAATAAGACTAGATTATATAATATAGATAAAAAAGGATTTATTATGAGATTGATATAGTGTTTATAAATAATAATATTATAAAATATAAAATCTTAATTTAACAAGTAACTTAGTAATTATAAAAATATAATAATAATTAAATATATTAGTGTCTACAGTACTACATTTTTTTTATTTATTATTTTCAAAAACAATAACTATTAATTTAATTGGTATATAGGTATAAGTAATATAATAAATAATTAGGAATTTATAATTTTATTATTAAAATGGACTGATAATATATTAATACTTTAATAATTAGAGAAAATATTTGAATTATAAATTAGTAAAAGTATAAGATTAGAAGATTGGAGAATACTACTGCTGGATAGGTATAAAACTTATATATTTATTGATTTTATTAATTTTTATGTATGTTATAATATTATTACTTTTTGTTTATTACTATATAGTACTTACTGTTTATAATTATTAAATGTTAGATTTAATTTAATATATATTACCTAATATTAGAATATATTAGATAATATTTTTTATAATAGTATTATTAATATTAATAAATAATTATTTATTAAACTATTAGTAAAAGTATAGATAAATATTATTAATCCTAATTTTATTAAATTTATTTAGCAAAAAACTGAACTAGTATTATATAGTTTAAAGAAAATATTATTATAATTATAATATTAACTAGAACTGAGTATAACCCCAATTATCTAAACAGAATTTGATATTTTACTATTATTATTATTAATTATATTTATATTTTAAAGACTATATTTAGTATATTAGTTTATTAATAATATTCTTATTAATATAAATTATAATCTTAGCTTACTAACTAAAGTATGTATTGAAAAGATTGGGTAGTTTATTAAAAAACATATGGCAAAAATTTTTATATTATAAAAAATAAAGTTATAATTATATACTATAAATAAAAAAGTATTCTAAAATTATATTAGTAAGCTTTGGATAATTAATATATAAATATTTAATAATAATAAAATTAAGTATTTATAAAAGGAGAAAGTAATTGAACTAAATAAGAAAAAAATGGAGGTAAATTAAAAAATATAAGTAAAAACAAAAAAAATAACTAATAAGGTTAATATTACCAACAGTATTATTATCTATTCTTATTATTATAATCATTCTTATAGTAATCAGAATATTTATAACAATCAGGATATTTGTAGTAGTAGTATTATACATGGTTATAGTTAGCCTTATGGTAATAATTATTAATAACATCTTATAGATGTAGACAGTAATAATAGTAAAGAAGATAGCAAAAAAGATAGTGAAGAAAATAGTGAAAAAAATAGTAATATAAATAGTGATAATAGTTATACTATTTAATAAATTTTTTTATTTTCTGTCACTGTAATAATAATACATTTATGAAGTCAGTTTCCTAATACTATGTTAGAAAATTACTCTATTATAACATCACTGTCTTATAGTATAATAGCTATTATAAATAGTAGCTTAAATAAAAAAAAATAATTTTGAAATAATTATAAATTAGTACTATAATTTAGCGCTATTAAAATTTTTTTGGTGTAATGCGGTGCTGGGTTTTTTGGTATAGTACGGTTCTTGCTAAAAAGTGTCCCACTTCTAGGTGTGTCCCGCTTCCCGGTGAGGTACGTTATTGGAATAAAATAAAAGAAAATAAAATAAAGTTTTTTATTAAATGTCTAAAGTCTTTTTTTATTTTTTTAATAGTAAATCTAATTCTTACTTTTTGCTATTATTTATTAATATAAAATTTTAAGGAATTTTGATTTTAGATAGTTTATTTAGTATAGTATTAATATAGATTTATATTAGATTTTGGTAATATAATATTAGTTTCTCTTAGGCCTAATTAATTATATTAATATATAAATTATTAAAAATTATTATGTTTTTGATTAGCTGTAATATTATCTAAATTGGTGGATGTTAGAAGTTTTATATTAATTATTGATAGTCTGAGAATTGACCTCCTAATTATAAATACCATTTTTTTATAATTTTAATATGATTTAAATATATATAGTGGTTTATGCTAAAATTCTGGGATTTAATTCTTTTATTAAATTCAGTTTTTTTATTTTTTTTCCTTTTTGTGAATTCTAGTATTGATGTATCAAAACTTTTAAAATTATTGGAAAAGTTTATAAATATTTGTTAATAAATTATATATATTTATTAATAAAAAAATTAATTATAATTCTTTTTTTTATAAAATATTTTAATAATTTATTATTTAATAATATTTTAATTTTATTTAATTAAGTGCTGATATTAAGATAATTTAAATTATATATATTTAATATAATATTTTTAACAATATTTATTAAATATAAATGAAAGTTTTTAATATAATAGTATATTTAACTAATATTAATTTATAATCATAATATCTAAATTATAAAAAAAAAAAAAATTATAAATAATTTTAATAAAAATTAAATTTAGGTTATTATTTGTTATTAGATTTTAAATATATATTTTTATTTAAAGGTTGTTTAATTAGATTTTATTATGGAATTATTAAAAAAAAAAGCTGGATTTTTATTTTTTAAAAATTATATTTTTATATTTAGATAATAAATTTTTATTAGATTTTTTTTTAATTAAAGGAATTTTTGTGAGGTTAATTAAAAATACTAAAAAATTAATAAACTTTAATTAAAACTTTATTAACCTTCTTTTTATAATGTTTTTATAATTAAAATTGGTAGTTGATTTAATGTATTGATATTTTTTTAAAATAGTAGTTAATATTAGTAGTTTAATAAAAACTACCTTCTAAATTATAAATTTTAAATATTATAGCTTAAAATTAGATATATTGTTTTAATATTGGTTATTATTTTTATATTATTTATTTTTTAGTTTTATTATATTGGATAGAACATGTTTATAAAAGGATTAAAATAGTCTAGAAGAGTATGATATAAAAAAAAAAATAAAAAATAATAAGAAGTTAAAAAAAGGCTTATGTTAATTTAATATTATAAAAAGTTTGTATTAAATTTTAAAAAGTGGATATCCACAGCTAATTACTTTGAAGTTTTAATAGGGTGTACTAAGATTAATATTGGCTTCTTATTATCATATAATGACCTTCTTATATCCCTGTTAGCCTCCCGTGCTCCCATACAATGACCTCTGGGAGGTTCAGATTTTTTGCTGATGTATAATACAAAAATAAGCTTTAAACTTAGAAATTCTTGATCAAAATTTAAAAAAATTAATATACTTAAATTTTAAATATCAATAAAAAACTAAAATAGAAATCTGATTATAAATATATTTAAGTAATCAAAAAAGATTGTAAGTATACTATCAAAGTCTAGCTCAAATTTAGAATGTCCCACAACTTTTTAATATCATCTATTATTAACTATTTTTTTTATTCTATTAGCGATTTTAAAATTTTTTTAGATTAAAAAATATTAAAAAAATTTTATAAATTTTATACCTAATTTATTAAAAACTAGTATATCAGATATTTAAAAACATTTTACATAATAAAAATAAATTATAATTACTTCTTGATTTATATAAAACTTACTAAAAGTAGAGAAACTCTAATCCAAGTATTCAAATTTTTTTGGCTTTATTAATCATCCAAGATAAACCTATTCAAATTTCAAAATTCTTTTACCCTCTTCTACTAATCAAGAAAGATTAAGAAATCAAATTTTAAATTAATATTTACAAAATCAATATTTGATAATCTGAGCATATACATTTCTATAATTAAATATAGCCTAGCCATCCTTAAGCTATTCCATATAAAACACTTCACCAATCTCTATCAACTAACTATTTAAATAACCAAATTTTTTAATCAAAGAACAAAAATGCAACATTAAGTAAATTTTAATAAAATTAAAATACTCTATTAATATAAATAATCTAATTTAAAACAGAAATGGGTTTGAACAACTTTTACAATGTTTTAATTAAACAAACAAAAAAAACTTACAAATAGTATTATTTTTAGAATTTATAATATCATATTTATTAAAATTAACAAAATCTAAATCAACTTTTATCAATTCCATTTACACTATTCATCTATTGAATCAAAATTCTCAAAAAATATTTTTAAATCATAAAATTATTAAAATTGAGTTTGCATATCTTAAAACATTTATTCTATATAAGATATATAAATTAAATAAAAAATAAAATTAACAAATAAATTTACACATTCATCAGCAAAAAATTGTGTTGACCTCGTAGACCTCGGAGGTCCACAAGGTCCCAGAGGTCTTTGGCTTTCTGAAAGCCTCCAAAGATTAAATGACTTTATAATTTTATAAAATCAAATAACCAAAAAAAAAGCTCCAGACTATAATAGACTAAATTTTAATAATTCTAATTTATTATAATTTAAGGTTTTATAGAGTTTAAGAAATTTACAACTTATCATTTTAAAATATATATATATTTCATAAAAAAATTATTAAAGTGATTGAAATAATGGAATTCTAACTTATAAAACACGTCTGATTAGTATAAAAACACGTCTAATTAGGAAAAAAACGCGTCTGATTAGCAAAAAATAAAGTAAAAATAAGTAAAAATATTTATAAAATAGTTTATATTATTTAAAAAATAATTATTTTATTAATAAAAGATTTGTTTTTAATTTCTATTATTTATTTACTACTAATATTTAAAAAAAATTAAGTTAAATAATAAGTAAAAATTTTCTAAAAATTTATGGATTTATAGTTTTTTATAGACTTTTTTTAAGCTTATTTATACAAATATAAGATAAACCTTGAAAAAATGTTTATTCTTTTTTAATATTTTATAACACGTTTTTTAATTTTATTTTAAATTGTACTGGATTTGTGTATAGATTTTGGGCGTTATAGTGTTACTAATCCATTAATTTAGATTGAAATTACTAAATTTAATTATAATTTAATTTAGTACTGTGGATCCGGTTGGTGCTGTGGATCTGGTTGATACCGTGGATCTGGGTACCGTGGATCCAGATCCAATATATATGTGATATCAACGGTGATATTGATGGTGATATTAATGGTGATATTAATGGATATTAATGTTTCGATTAATTAAATTAATTATCAGTTAAATAATTAATTGTTTTTAATCTCCAAATCTATTAATTAGCCTAATATCGATGGATATCAACATTTTAATCAATTGAATTGATCATCAATTAAATAATTAATTATTTTTGGTCTTTGAATTTATTAATTGGCCTAATATTAATAGATATTAATATTTTAATTAATTAAATTAATTATTAGCTAGATAATTAACTGTTTTTTGACCTCCAAATCTATTAATTGGCCTGATATCTATGGATATTAACTGTTTTTTGACTTCTGAATTCATCAATTGGCCTGATATCGATAGATATTAACCGTTTTGATCCATTAGGTGATCACGTAATTTGATTTTAAATTTTTAATATGGTGTAGATTTTGCTTGTATCTTTCCAAAATATATGGACCATCCTTTGGAGATCTATGGCATCCTCTGGAAGTCTATGGTTGATCCTCTGAAGGGTCCAGATTTTTTGCTGATGTTAAAAATAGGAAATATTATTTTTATTGCTGATATTATTTTAATTAGTAAAATTATTAGTATCTTTTTATAAAATTCTAAAATTTTAGTAAATTTTAAATGATTAGTAATAATTATTTTTTTTATTATTATAAATTTATTAATAAAGTTAAAGAATTCCTGATTTTTATCTCATTTTTTATATAATTTGGAATATATGAAAATGGTTAATAAAAAGTTAATAGTTATTAAATCAAAATCAAAATTAAAAAAATTTAATAATTTTTAAATAGTTTATAAAAAAAGATTTTTAATATATAAAAAATTTATAAATAAAAAAATAAATAGATTGAAACCCTTTTTTTAGAAAACCAAAAATTAAAAAAAAAAAATTAATAACTTAAATTAACCCTAATCCCAACCTCCCTATTACAACAAATTCAAGTAAAATCATCTATTTTTAGAATAAAAACCCCTTTCCTAAAAAATAACTTTAAAAAAAGAATTCTAAAAACACTAATCTTTAAATTAAATAAAAAAGAAAAGAAATCTTTAATCCATATTTTTTAAAAAATATTTAGATAAATTGGAATTGGAAATATTTTATTTTTAGACTTAAGAAGCCTGCTCTAATAAATTAGAAAATTAAGAATAAAATCTATAAGTAACAATACCTAGATTAGGATTTACAAAGTATAAAAAAAAAATATATTTAAATAAAAATTAATAAAGAATTTAATAAAGAAAAATCTAAGGAAATACCAGAATTTATTTAAGAAATAGTATTGGAAAAACTGATATTAATAAAATTAATAAATAAACTAGTAATATTAGAAATTATTAGAAAAAAATTTTTTACAGATTTTTATTTATTTAATTTTATCTTATTAACTGCTTAGCTTTACTTTCTTTATATGTAATATCTAATCAAAAAAAGTTATTAAAAAGGTAAGAAAAATATTTATTAAAAAAATTTTAAAATTATCTTATAAAATTTAAAACATTTAAGCTATCCTACCGTGACCTTCTCAAAATTTGATAAATCCTTAAAAAAAAAAATATAAAATCTATTTTTTTACCAGAAACTATTATTATTAATTTTTAAGAATATTTTAAAAAAACAAAAATAATGATAATTATTTTTTATAATATCTAAAATTAAAGTTTTTTTATAAATATCTCTAATTAAATATTTATAAAAATTTTAAAAAATCTTTTATATATTTTAGACGGGTTATAATATAAGAAAAGAATTTTTAATATATTTTTTAAAACCTAAAAAATATTACTATTTTTAGAAAAGAATAATTTAAAAAAAAAATTTATTATAATATAACTTGCTGAATATTTCTAATAATTTTTAAAAGAATAAATTGTTTTTAAACCCAAAAGCACCTATAATAAAAAATTTAGAAAATTCCAAAAATAAATAAGCTAAATAATTAAATTTGCAAATTCTACCCTCAACATCATAAACAACATTATGTAACAAGCCTCCTAATTAGCCACAAGAAATATTTATAAATATTATCATCAGATACTATATTATAACATTAAAATACTAAATATATTTACATATTTATTTATAAAACTGTATTGTGTACATTTTCTATTTTATTAAATATTTCTTAGTTTTACATCTTTATATAAATATACCAGCCATATATACTAACCATATTTATTTACTAAAAAACCTTTTTTTAAAAAAAAAATAATAAAATTCAAAAAGTTATATATTCTAAATAAAAACATAAATATATTAAAAAAACTAATAAAAATAAAAAAAATTAAATTGCATTTTAATTAATTTTTTATTAATTTAATTTTAATTTTTTTAATTTAATTTTTTCCATTTTTTTATGAAAACAATTTAAAATTAGGTGTGGGAGATTTTGAAACACGCTAAAACCACTAGTGCCTTTTTACCGAGTTTTTAAATTAAATTTAATTAAATAAAATTAACCGCTAAACCGTTTATAGACGAAAACTACGAATTGATTGATTTTTTTTTTGAAAATTCAAAAGCTTTCAAAAGAATTTTGGATTTTGAAAAGTTTTTTTGATTCCGCATTCTTTTGAAAACGTTTTGTCGAAAATATAGCCGAACACACCTCCATATATACGACGGATACGTATATACGACGTATACGCATATAGTACGACGTATACGCATATAGTACGACGTATACGCATATAGTACGACGTATACGCATATACGACGAATACGTATATAGTACGACGTATACACATATACGACGTATGCGTATATACGACGTATACAACGTATGCGTATATAGTACGACGCATCGTATATATGGGGGTGTGTTCGGCTATATTTTCGACAAAACGTTTTCAAAAGAATGCGGAATCAAAAAAACTTTTCAAAATCCAAAATTCTTTTGAAAGCTTTTGAATTTTCAAAAAAAAAAAAAATCAATCAATTCGTAGTTTTCGTCTATAAACGGTTTAGCGGTTAATTTTATTTAATTAAATTTAATTTAAAAACTCGGTAAAAAGGCACTAGTGGTTTTAGCGTGTTTCAAAATCTCCCACACCTAATTTTAAATTGTTTTCATAAAAAAATGGAAAAAATTAAATTAAAAAAATTAAAATTAAATTAATAAAAAATTAATAAAAATGCAATTTAATTTTTTTAATTTTTTTTATTAAATTTTAATTAAATTTATATAATAAAAATTTTTGGTGGTCACGTAATTTGATTATATAATCTGATAATTCTTATCGATAAGCGGGGAACCGTCGGTTTTTGGATGGTTTTTGATTTGAACGAAAACCACCCAGCGGTTCCCCATGACCCCTCTCAAACCGAACCGACCCGCTGGTTTTTGGGTTAAAACCAACCCATGTCGCACTCTAGTGTTTGTATTATATAATTGTTTTTGAATTAAATAAAATTAACTCAATCATTTAATAGATAAATATTATAAATTATATTTTAACCAACTTTTATATACTATAACAAATCCAACATTTTATTATTTTACAGTTTGGGTTCACTATAATTTACAAATTGTATAAAAATTGTATAGTTAAGATATAATATTTAAATAAAGCTATCTCTAAAGTTTTTAAAAAAGGTTATAATAAAATTTAAAACTTATAATATAAAAGTAAATATGTAAAGTATTTTTATATGAGTTTAAAGATATAAATAATAGTACTTAAATTAAGTTTAATTTATAGTCAAAATATTATTCTATTATTTATATTATATTATTTGATAATAAAATGATTAATTTAATTAAGAGGTTATCCTGTATTAGAAGCTTTTCTATTTATAAATTATATAAAATCTATTATTTAATTTGGTTAGATATGTAACTCTTATTAAGCTATATACTCTATAGGCACAGAAAGTTGCAAAATTTATAATTATAAAATAAAATTTATTATGATTGTATTTTTATGTTAAGTATGTTTTTTTATAAATAAATTAAATAATATAATATAAAAAAAAAATAATATAAAATATTAGTTAAAAAATTTAAGCTAGAAAAATATTTTATTTTATAAAACTTTTTTATTTATATTTTGTTAGTCTTATAGTAACTAGGATTTAAAAATCAGAATTTATATAATATTAAAAAATATTTTATAAATTATTTTTTAGGGTATATATATTATGTTTATAATTATAAGTAAACTAGATATTGATTTATTTACTAAATTAAGGCTTTGATTTGAGGGCGAGTTCCTGGAATATCCTGAGTACCTGAGGAGGGCCGATAATTATAATGTAGAAAAAATAAACTGATTTAGATTTTTTCTTAAAGATTTATTAAAAAATAAAAACTAGCTTATTGGAAATAAGAAATAGAGTAAAATTAAATCTGACTGGCTAGCTGGGTACTAAACTAGAAAACAAATGATTTGAACTTATAATTTTAAACATTTTGTTTTTTAAAAAAAAAAATTTATGCACATGATGACTGCTAAGTAAACAAGAAACGAGAAACAATATAGAATGATATTTTGGGCCTATTTTTCTTTTTTTTTCTTTTTTTTTTTTTGATTGGTGTGTGTGTGTGTGTTAGGAGCGTTCGATTATTAAAGATTATTATAAACCAAAAACAAAAGAAAGGCCAGAAGAAAGAAAAATTTGAATAAATAATATTAAAACTGAATTGGAGTAAGTAAGTATTATTAATCAAGCTTTACAAACATTTTTAATTTTATTTAATAATTTAAAATAATCTTTATCTAATACTAGAAAGTAGTAAATTATAGAAGTTATATTTTTTTATTTAAAATAAATTATAGTATCATCTTAAGTAATTATTATTTTATGTAGAAAAGAAATGAAAAATTTGAATAGCTTTTTAGATAAAATACTAGTATTACTATAAGATTGGAATTAATAGTTATTAAAAAGTTGAAAAATTATTTTTTAATTTTATTATAAATCTTAAAAATTTCAGATAAATTATTGGAGTGTTGTATTTTGATTTTTCCTATAATACTGCTTTTTAAAACTTGCGGGATTTTAAATATAAGTAGCCTATAGCATTTTTAAAAATTTTCTTTTTTATTTAAAAAAAAAGTAAAAAAAGTTTTTATTAAAAAAAATTAAATCTAAATAAAAAAATTTTATTAGTATATTTAATACAGGCTTTTTTAATTATAAATTATTTGAAAATATTATTTTTTTTTAAACTAATAAAATAACTAGGATACCTTATAATTATATTATATAAAAAGCATTTAATTTAAGCATTATAATCTAAATATACAGAATATACAAAATTAATAAAATAATCAAAGTTATCAAAATTACTTAAATAAATTTTAACAGAGGTGGTACTTAAATTAAAAATTATATTTTAAACAGTTCTATATTATTAATTATTTTTTTACTATAAAAAGTAAACTAGTTAATACACCCTTATTATTTATAATATCTAATATTTTTAAATATTTAGAAAATTATTTTTTTGTTAAAAAATTGCTTTTATTATAAAAAAAATATAGAATATAGTAAACTAAAGATATTAATTTATATTTAAATAATTTAGGTAGTATTATATTAGAAAACTTTTTTATTAAAAGATATATCTCTTACTATACTAAGGTAAGGTAGGAAGTATTTAAGTTTTATAAAAAATCTTTAAATCTAGTCTAAAGAATAATTTTTTTAATATAGATTTATAGTTAAAAAAATAGTTGCATTGGAATACTTATAAAGTAAAATAATAAAAAATAAGGTTTTAAAGTTTATTAGAACTTATAGTTAATACTATAAATTTATTATAAAATATTAAAAGAAGAAATTATACAAAAAATATTCAATTTAAATTATATTTAATCAAATAATTAAATTTATTAAAATTGTTTAAGTAAATTTTAATAAAGTTTATAATTTTTTTTTTTTTTTTTTTAAATTAGATTTAAGAATTTAAATACTTCTGTTTTGATATAATAAGAGTTTTTCCTCTGTAGTAGCATAATAATTTTTAATTATATAAAAATTATAACTTATTACTCTGGTTACTATTTATTTAGGGTTAGTTTAAAATATTAGTTTAATTTAAATGATCTTCTAAAATAAAATAAGAATAAGATATAAATATAATAATAATTAGCCTCAAAATTATATAATAATAATATTTTTAAAAAATAGAAAACTAATATATAAATAAAAATTATATGTTAATTTTAATATTAATTAGATATTAAAAGTTTAAACTTTGCTATCCTCTATTTTATCTTTTTTTATTCTAATCTATATTTAAATAGCTTCCTGAAATGATAAAAGTGGTTATATTTGGTAATTTTTAAAAAAGAAATCTTATTAATAAAAAACTATATAGCAGATTTGTAGTAAAGAAATTTTTATATAATATATTTTTTAAAATAAGCTTATTTTTAAGTAAATTAAAAGTATGGTCAAATTTAAAATTTAAAATATAATTATTTCTTAATCAACTAAAATTTAAAATAAAACTACTTCCTATTTAACCAAAATTATTACAATATTTGCCACCCAAGAAACTATTGCACAGTTCAAGTACTTTTAAACATATTTATCCAAAATATTATTATAATTATAATAGAAAATATGATATGAGTAGTGTTTAGGGCTATTTTTATTTAAAATATCATTTAGATTTACAACTGTAACAAAAATAAAGAAGTATTTATCAATAATCTTATAGTATTCTAATATTTTATAGTATTCTAATTAGTGTTCGAAAAAATAAGCAATATACACCGCCAAGAAGTACCTCCAACACAAATTTTGGTGAAAGGTACTTCTTGGCGGTGCATATTGCTTATTTTTTCGAACACTAATTCTAATATCTTATAATATTCTAATATTTTAAGATTACCTATTATAAATATTAATATATAAATTATTAAATTTAAATCTGATCTTAATAATAGACTGCCTACTTATGCCACATGATCCAAATTCTTAGATACAGTTAGGCAATATATTTCCCTTTCTCTACAAATATTTTAATAATATAACCTGATCAATTGGTAGATGGCTATAAAAAACTGAAGAAATAAATAATTTTTTTTAAAAAAAATAAATTATTTTAGATTCTTATATTTTAAATAATTTCTATCAATATATATACCCTATTCTGCTATTAATAGGAAACATGAAGAATTATATATAAAGTTATTATATTAAACTATTATATTATAAAAACCTATAGTAAGCTTAATTAATATAAATAAAAAATAAAATTAAGATATATCAAATTTCTTATATAAATTTATTAAAGTTGAAGAATTTATTTATTATAATTATATATTATATTCTCTTTTTTTTAAAAAAATTAGATTTTATTATTAGGATGCTTAATCTTATTTTAAAAGAGGTTAATAATATTTTTTACAAATATAGCCTTTATGGTAAACTGTAAAAGTAATATTTAGATAAGTTTTAATATAATATAAATTTTTAATTGCTTAACTATTAATTTATAAAAAAAGATTAAATTTATTAAAATTTTTTAGGTTCTTAAATCTACAAAAATTAAGCTATAACTTACTCCAAATATAGAAAGAATTTACTCTAGCATAATAAACATACTTCCCTAATCACAATATAAATACCACAATATATGTAAAGCAGCCATTGTAGCAGTACTAGCAAGGTACAGTACAAATATACTTATTAAGGTTGTTAATAATATTATTATAACAGTTTAAACTGTCTGCAGCCATAATAAAAATTTATAAGTTTAATAATAAAAAAAAAGAAAAAATATAATTATTAAAATATAAAAAGGTAAACTAGAGATGATAAAAAAAAAAAGATATATTATAAAATCAAAAAAATAATCATTAATTAAGTATTTAATTATATCTATAAAACTCTAAAGCTTAGAATTATAAGGTTCTATAATTAGTATATAGTAAGTTCAACTTACTATATACTAATTATAGAACCTTATAATTCTAAGCTAGGGAAATAATATAAAACTTTAAAATTACAATTTATTAATAAAAAAACATTTATTATAAACTCAAAATTACTATAATAGATATTAATATCAATCCAATAACTACTACAATTTTATAATTATAAAATTATTAGATATATAACTATAACTGTAATATATAACTGTAAATTATAACTAATAGTAATTATTAGATTTATAATTATATAAGTATTATTATACATCTCATTTACTCTAATATCCACATAAACTAATTAGTATTATATAACAAGAATAGGCGTTACTACTATATAATTATAACTATTAAAGTTATATAATTAAATCTTTAATAAATACTTTATTAATATCTATTATTAAAATTAATATTCTATAATTAAAATACCCTATGCTTATATAATTATATTAAAAATTATAGCAATTAAACCGTACCACACCAGTACTACAGTACCATAATATTATAACCCAACAAGCATCTTCACAGTTACTACAATTATAACTGCAAAACCGGCTAGTTCGTAAGTATTAAACTATAAACACATCGTGATTTAAAACCATCTATTACCTTATATAAGCTGGGGTGTAGCAGTATACATACAAGGCGTAAACCAGGTTAATACGTACCGCTCTATAAATAGAGAATGGGTGGATCTACAATATATTAAGAACATAATTAATTGATCATCAACCATATATAAAGAGACCTACATACATTCCAGCTATAAGCACTGAGCTGTAAGCCATTACAATCTCTAACAGAAATTTATCAAGCAACACCATGACACACTAGCCCACGGACATTTAGAAATTGAACGAATTTAGGAACTTTTAACTAAGAATTACTTTTGGCCTCAAATGCGACAATATATCGAACAATATATCAAGACTTGCAATATGTGCTGTAGAAACAAATCCAACCGATATTTACTTTATAAAAAATTATAACCTTACGACATACTATTAGCACCTTTTCAAGTTATCTCCTATAACTTTATTTAAAAAATACCAAAATCTTAAAATTTATTTATTAATACTATTTATAATGAAGTACTAGTTATTGTTTGCAAATTTAGTAAAATAGTAATTTTAGAATTATAAAATTTTAAATAGTTTATAAAAGAATTTAAATAAGTTTATAATAAACAAATATTTAGCTAATATAGTTTATAAATCAAATATATCTATGATAGAGATACTTTATTTTTTAGTAAATTTTGGAATTTAATAAAAAATTAGACTAGAATTAAAATCAATATTGCTAGTAAAGGATATATTTAAACAAATAGAATAACTAAATAAATTATTTAGATAATTAAAATATAGTTATATAATTTCTTAAATATTATATAGAATAATTAGGTTAAATTATTTTTAATTTATTTATAATATGTTTAAGTATTTAATTACGAAGTATATTCTATATAAAGTATTTAGAAAATAGAATCTAATAATAATAATATTATTTTTAATATTTAAAAAAATAGTTCCTTAAGTAGATAAATATATCAAAAATATAAAAAATTTTCACAAAAATCTTCAAAAGGATCTTCAATTTATGATAGAACAAATATTATATTACTATAATTAAAAAAAAAATAAAAGTATTATTTTTGAAAAAAGGAGATAAAGCATACCTACTTATTAAATATATTAAATAAAAAAGATATTAAAGTAAAAAACTTAACTATTAGAAATATACGAAGGCTTGTTCGAAAATTAAGTGTGCATTCTTGGCATTAGACAATTTCACCCGGTAATGTGGGGCCCGGGGCTTGACATATCGGTACCTATGATACACGAAATCGACAACTATAGCAACAACTATAAGATCATGAAAATGTAGTAATTATAGGATTGGCAACCTTTGAAACCTCTGGAACAGCTAGAACTACTGGAACTGCTGAAGCTGCTAAAGCCACTAAAGCTACTGGAGCCGCTAGGGCCACTAAAGCTATTAGGGCCTCTAGAGGCCAAACAAACTCTAATTTACCAATAATATCATTACTAGTGCTTTCTTTATAACTATTAAGTCAAGGGGTATGAATATGGACCCCCCCTAGTTATGGACCCCCTGGCCAACACTACTTAACACGACCACGCGTTTTCTTATTCTTCTTCATACAACCGCAATATTTATCTAACAAACCTAGTTTTTTTAAGATATCCATTAAAATAACCAAAAAACCCAAATATACCAAAATTGATATGACTATTATAATAAAAGCCTTTTAAAATAGCCAATTTTTATATTATACTACTAATATTTATATAATATTATGTATTATTCTTAAGAATTGATTTATTATTTAATAATTATATAATATAATTTATAAAAGTTAATAATAATTTTCTAAAATATAAGAAGAAAGTTTTATAAAATAAATCTTATCTTAAAAAGCTTTTAAATATACTTTTATATATACTTAATTTCAAGATATTATAATTAAAATTTTTTAAAAATAAAAAAATAATAATTTATTAAGTTAACAATAGTTTTATAATATTGTAAATTATTATTTATATATAAAAATTAAGTTTGGCTATTATATAAATTAATAATATATTAATTATATTAATTTAATTAATATTAATATATTTTTTGATTTTTACTAAATTATGTCTTAAATTTTTTTTAAATAATAATATAATATAAATAAAAGTAGTATAATAACTAAAATAAATATTAAGAATCTTATTATTAAAAACTTTAATTATCAAAAAATTTAGATATTTATAAAAATAGATTATTTATGATGATATTATTTTTAGATTTTATTTATAAAATATATCTCTGCTATAAAAATTGCTTTTAATCTACTATTAATTTTTAAAACAAAATTTATTTAAAATTAATACTTTTAAATTTAAATATTAAAACAATACTCTAATTAGTATATAATATTTTCAAAAAATAATTAAATTAATAATTTTATTATATTAAAATAATTAGTAAAAATATTTTTATTAAAAATAAATATTAATAATTTATTTAATATAAGATTATTAGTGTTTAATAATTATAAATTATATATAATAACTAAATTTATAATTTAGTATTATTTTAATAATATATATTTATTATTTTTACTTATTTTTTATATAACTTAGTTATTAAATATAGGATATTTTTTGGTTTTAAAAGTAATATATAAATAATTATTAAGTAATTTTGTTATTATCATAAATACTATATATAAATAAGGTATTATTTATTTAATTTTATATAAAAATATATATAACTAGTAGATTTATAAAGAAGAATATTATTATAGAATAAAAAATTATTAACTTTGATCCTTATAATTATTATAAATTATTATAAAATTACTAGATAATAGTTTAATAATTATTTACTTTATTTCTAAAATAAATTATTAATATTTTAACTTTTATTAAAACCTAAGATATTAATTATATATTTAAATTTTCTATAAAAAATCCTTTTATATAATTAGTAATATATAAAATTAGTAGAAGCTTTAATAAGTATATAATTAAGATTATTTTATTATAATTAAAATTTAAAAATTTAAAAACTAAGTTAGAAACTATTTAATTAATTAAAAAAAAGGAAAATATACCAAGATCCAAAAAAATAATTTATTATTTTTATAAAATAGCCTTTTAATAAAGATTAAAATTAAAAAAAATTAATTATTATTAAATTAAATAATATAATATTTATCAAAAAAAATAATAAGTTAATTATAGAATAAAATTATTTTTATAATAATTTAGTTATATTTAACTAAGTATTTAAGTTATAATAGTGATATAATTAACAAAAATAAATATATTAAGATAGCTTTTATATTTGTAGCTGTTAAATTGGTTAAGTTATTATTGAAAATATAATATATGTTTATTTGTTGGAGGGGGGTCCATAACTAGGGGGGGTCCATATTCATACCCCTTGACTTACCATCATAGAATCTAATAACCATCTGAATATGGCGGGTTATCTACTCAATTTAACACCATATACGAGCCTAGCTCAGTTGCTGTTATTCTGCTAATCAGGCTACCTCCATATCAACTCTATTTATTAATACTCTATACCTTAAAATCCTATATTTTAAATAATACTAGTATAGCTTAATCATATTCAGATCCAAAGAGTTACCAAACCAAAAAAGTCTCTAAATCTTATATAAGCTGTATACAACCTTTTAAGCATAATAACTATATAAAGGTGCCTTGTTTTCTTGGATCATCACATTATTACCACATTTTTTAGTAAATAAGATCAGCTTAGGTATTATAATTTTTGTCTGATAATGGTACCAGTCAATACCACTTCTAGCCTTAGGATCACACTCCAGAACACCATATTTTTCAGTAAACTTCCATTTTAGCTTAAACTTAGGCTTATTTTTAAATTAACACGATATATAACTGTTAGTAGCTCCCATTCTGCTCTAATCATTAGTTTAGCAGCTGCATTAAAAACCTTGAAAACAATTTTAGTTATTTACTTCTAAACTACAATCTCTTTATACCATATATAGTATGGCTTCTTATAATTATAACTAAAAACATCCTAGAATATAAATTTACTAACCTTATTTTAATAAAAGCTAATAATATTAGGATAATAGTATTTATTAATTCTATACTATGGTCTATAGTTACTGCATTATTACCCTAGAATCACACTAGTTTTATCCATTTAGATAATTTTACTCTAATTTTTTATTATCCAATCTTTATATTACAAAATAAATATTAACTATACCTACTATATTGCTACTGTTAGTCCTAGTTTCTTTATTGGTTTTAGTTTTTTAAAACTATTCCATTATATTGTTTTAGCAATAGTACTATTATTAATATTAAACATCCCAACTAGTAAGTGTGTATTTATAGCCTGGTTAGTCTGGTTGTTAGTGACTATGTTAACTAGCTGCTATTTAATAATGCTAGTGATTTTTTAGGGCTGGCTATGGCCTAGTATATTAATAATATACTCTATCTTTAGAATTATGTAGTTGTTGATATTAAAATTTTACTTTTTCACCTTAACTGATAGCCTGGTTAATGAATTACAATAAACATTAAATTATTTACAAATTTAAACCTATTTAATCCTACTAGTTAATAGTGTTAATATCTGTATACATTAGTAATTAATCAGCTTAGCTACAATTTTCATTAACATTCTAATAAAACTGATATAATATAGTAGTTATAATAATAGTGTAATTGCATAAGGTGTGTGCCATACAATTACCAATACAACTTTAACCCTAGGGAAACACTGGGGGCGTGCCAAGCCTCTCTTACCAAATGCCAAGAATGCACACTTAATTTTCGAACAAGCCTTCGTAGACTTTTCATAATTATAAAAAAGTTTAATAATAATATTTTCAAACTTAAAATCCTAGGATTTATATATATTTATTAATTATTCTATATCTCGCTCTTAAAATTAGCCCCAGAAGGCTTAAGAGAAGATTTTAATGATAAAATCTAGAACTTAAAGATTATATGGAATATAAATTTAAAAAGATTTTAGATAAATTTAATTAAAAAAATAAATATCTTATTAGATGGTTACCACCATATAAACTACAAAATAATTTATAAATTTTAAAAAATAACATACCTTCAAAAATCATTTAAACTTATTTTAATTAAAAAACTATATTACTACTTACAAAACAAGGATAAGGAAAACTAAAAAAAATTCCAATATTAAATTAAGATTACAAAAACTTAATATAATCAAAATTTGAAACCCCTAAAATTAATATTAATAATTCTTTTTTGAATTTTTGAATTTTTTAAAAAGTTGTTTTATTTCTGTTTGACTTCTTTTTTTTTTTAGTATCCAAGAATTCTTTTTTATATATTATTATTTTTAGATGTTTTTGTTTAATTTAATAAAAAAAATTTTTTTTGATTAATTTTTGTTTGAAGCTTAGTAGTTTTCTGTTGTACTATAGTTTATTCTTTTTTTAAATTTTTTAATTCTTTTTCTTGTTTATCTAATTGATGATTTAGTTGTTTGACTAAAAAAAAAATTGGTAAAATCCATTTTAATTACTTAAGAAAAACCTATAAGAATTAGTAATATAGTTCCTCCAACCATTTTTAATACAAATCACACAATTTTTGTAATTAGACATAATAACATATAAATGGTTATTCCTTGTACAATACTTACAAGAATTGAAAGCCGGAACTCCGAATTTCTTAATATGATCAGTAGAGTTCGACA
>JAJTUB010000011.1:13076-128250 GCA_036971345.1 Dactylellina drechsleri
AGGTCTCTACGTACCGCTCTATAAATAGAGAATAGGCGGAACTACGATGTGTTGTGATAACGATCTCCAGATCATCAACCATACAGATACAGACCTACATACGTTCCAGCTATAAGCACTGAGTTGTAAGCCATTACAGTAAGAACATTAAAAAAAACTATAATAGTCTTCTAAAAAATTATAACAAAAATATTTTTATTTAAATTTAATCATATACTTAATATAAGATTAATTAATCTAATAAATAACTTACAATAAAAATAATATTTTTTTTTAAAGAACATATATTTTATTTAATCAATCAAGTAATAAAGAGGTTATAAAAAATTTGTAACAAATTCTTAACATTTGTTTTCAAATTAAAATAAAAAGTGTTATTTGAAGAAATTTTTTTGAAAAAAAGAAAAAATATAAAAATCAATAATTAAAATTATATATATATATATAAATTTAATAGATTTTAAATTTTTTTAGAGGTATTTTGAAGATTTTGAGTGTTTTCTTTTGTGCTCTCAATAATTCTTTTCGCTATCAATTTAGATATGTTTAATAAAAATAACTTTTGATGGGGCGCCAGCTTTTGAGTGTCTAAGGTTGTCCTTTATACGACTCTTGCAACTTCTCAACACCACCAAAGATCCTCTCAGGCTACCAGATTTTTTGCTGATGTAATAGCCAAGCTTGGTTTTAATGTATGGGTAATAGTAAACAAAGTTAGTAATCTATTGTTTATCTAATAAAATACTATTGTTTTATTTTATAAAGATACTGGTTGTGATATTATATAGTTGAGTATATGTAGAAGCATAACTAAAAGCTTTTTAACATAAAATCTATTTTATAAAATTTTTTTCTTATATCTTAGAAAATCACTACTAGCTTTCATGCGCGATACTATATGGCTGTTGAAAAACAAGCCACCTTCAAAAAATAATCTAAAGTATCCTATAAATGGTAGCAACAGTATAGAGAGAGTTACCATCTTGGACGGCGCTTATCACAGCAGCTATATCGATTTTGTTATATTATTTTTTGAGTATTATAATAATAGATTTGCCAGCGAAAACAAACTCAATTGGCTAGATATCATGGTTATACAGATAAAAAACAAAAAAACGCGTGTTTACGTTAAGTAAGATTTCGCGAAAAAAAATTGTGGCCACAACTAGGGGGTGGCCACATTCATACCACTCGACTTACCTTGAATACCACGGGACCCGCAAATCGATTCTCCAAAGAGACGAAATGTCTGAAAAAGAAAAGTTAAAAATGAGAAGAGATTAGAAACCTACGAGGTGGATTCATACACATGCAATCGTTTACGGTGCTACAAAGATAGCTCTTAATCAATCATATATTACACAATCTCCCTTGCTCTCTCATATCTCCTCACTCTACCCGGAATACTATACTATCACCCCCCTACCTCCACTACGCCATCATCTGCATCAACGACGACTGAGCGTACGCCATAGGTTTGATATTCGGATGAGGCACGGCCTCAAACGTCACGAAATCCAACTTGTAATCCTCTCCAACATTAATATAGGCCCCTTTATTCCCCGTCGAATCGCAATAATTCGGCGCCGAAAAGACAGTAATACATCTCCCGTCGTGCTCCTGTTCGTATCCACCCATGCGAACCTCATGACTACGAATAACAGCCGTCAACTCATTCTTCTCACAGAACCGTTTCGTAACATCTGGTCCGAATTGCAAGCCGACTCCACGCTTCGAAGGTCCACGGCCCGGTTCGGTTTGCGGGTCCGTCCACAACATTTCCATCATGAGGCCCTCGTTACCCGGTTGGCGTTGGGAATGACGGTCTAGTTTGCGAATGTCATCGAGGGTGTACTTGTCGTCTGAGAAGAGGCCGCCATGGAGGACCAGGTATTTGGAACCGATGAGGTGGGCGAGTGGGAGGGCCGAAAAGGCTTCCGAGAAGAGTTTGTAAACTCGTTCCGTGTATTTCGCTTTACATTCGCCTATTTGTATTCCACCCTGTCAGTTTTGCTTTATGGGGTGTGATTAGGGGAAGGTTGGTGGCTGACCTTCAAATCCGTAAACCTTGTTCATCTGGTCTGCCTCGTGGTTCCCCCTGTTTACGAAGAATCCGGAGGGGTATAGCCATTTGTAAGCGAAGAGGAGGAGCGCAATCTCCGTCGACCAGCTACCTCTATCTACGAAATCGCCGTTGAACAAATATGCGTGTTTTTCACTGGGATAACCGTTCTTGTCGAAAATATTGAGAAGATCAAAGTATTGTCCGTGGGTATCGCCGCATATCGTAAGCTTGTTGCCTTTTTCGACTGTGACGTCCGGCATGGTCGACTCGGCGTAAAAGATATCCTTGCATTTGAGAATTATCCTAAAGACGTACTTTTTGTGTAGTTTCTTGCCCTCTTTGAAGCGTTGGGTCATATCTTTTATGAAATCGAGGGTCATTTCGTCACCGAGTTCTGCGCCATCATAAGAATCCTCGATTTCTATTGACAACTAAAGGTTAGATGGGAGTATGTTCGAGCGATGGAGATACTGAGCTTACGGATTCCATCGACGTCCAGTCCTTCTGCTGCAGACGGCGGGTCTTCAACTTCGATAGCTTTGAGGAACTCCGCCTTCTGCACCATCCTTTCACATTCCAGTAGTTTTAATCGGGCATCTTTGTCCGTCGGCGCTGTTAAATACAATGAATGTTAGAGAACACATTCGTACAATATATCTGAGAACGTATATCCGAAGGAGCTGGACGAACCAAGCTTGACTACCGTTTTGAAATCCTTCAATGCCTCTTTCGGTTTTAATATCGCGGTATTTGCTAGCGCTCTTCGATAATACGCCTATGAAAAACCCAGTCTGCAGTTTTAGCATACCACTTTCGAACGGGTTATTCGGTGTGAAATAGCGTATTTGAGATTTAGCGTACCTTGACGAAATTCGGATCGATTTCGAGAGCTTTCGTCGCATCGGAGATTGCATAACCGTAGGCCTCCGTTTTGATGTATGCCTAAAACAATGAAGCCCGTAAGGTCAGTTGTGAAAACAGAGACAGGTTACAACTAGGTGGGGAAGAGATATCTGGGGTGAAGGTGGGGGAGGGGCAAGAACGAACGAACTAACCTGAGCTCGATTCGAAAAGAATGCTGAAACAGTAGGATCCAGCTCGATAGCTTTCGAGTACAGGTCGATAGCCTCGTTCCAATCCTTTTTGGCAAATGCAGCGTTGCCCTTATCTTTCAGAGCTGCGGCGTCCGCCTTTGTCGACGCCATATCGTTTTCCTTTGTCGGAGCCGGCTTCGCCGTGGGGTTGAAAAACCACTGTAGTATAGTGAATATTTCGTCCTTCCTGACAGGAAACTAGCCGTAAATGTAGAAAGGGATAGGGTATAACGAAACGAATGATGCCTATCAGCACTGACTACGTGGAAGGCCAATCGAGAGGTTGTGAAATGTGTAGATGTGGTGGAGAGGAAGGATAAGAAGGGTGGGTTTGGTATTTTTGTTTTATCAGACGAGCACATCCTTCCTTCGCCTTTGCCCGCGTCGGATGACGGCCAGGGTCCCCACCTCCACGTGTAGTGCGTCCTCCCCGGGAATCATCCCTGCGCGCCCTGTGCGAAAAGCCCGATAAAGAGAATCACTGCCAGTTTTCGATCTGAATATGCCTTTTGATTTGGATTTTTAGTCAAGTTTTTAATCATTTTAGAGTCCAGTAATGTGAGTGGGCTTAATATCCTTGCTTGCTGTGATGCAAGATATTCTCTTGCAGAGAAAATGTTTATATATTGAAAAGACGGTACGGTACAGGCGACAATGACATTTCGTGTATTTCAACCTCCCAAAGCGCCTTAAGAAAAAAAAAAGTATTACAAACGTGGGAGCAAAACAGAACATATTGTGATAAGAGAGGAAATGTAAAGCTGGTACGTGAATAAAAGGATAATATCTGAGAAAAAAACAGGAACCCCATAAGGCATGCACGCTAATAAACTCATGAAGCAGAAAACGACAACCGTTGATCTTGAAGAGTGACAAAAAAATTGAAAGGATCAGTGAAAATTGGTAAGCCAGAGGCAAAGGTCCGTTTTGATAGACGGGAATAGAAAAGGAACTATTAGATCGAAATAATATCCGTCTTCCGTAAAACGGCAGGGCAAGTGCCGGTGTATTTGTGGAATGTTCCTTTATGTCGGTCGTGGAGTGGCGGTTCGGGAGCTGTCCTCAACGTTGAGTCCAAGAACTTTCTTGTTTGGCGTGGCTGCAATCCGTCGAGCGTCTTCTTCCGTCTTATCGTCCTCCTCCTCAACGTCGTCATCTTCGGTATCATCCTCACCGGCATCATCATCCTCATCTGTGGAAACACACCAATTAGATTTAATAATATTATGATAATGGATTAATTTTTACCATATGTCATCTCAGCATCGCTTCCACCAAAAGAGCCTTCATCGCTGCCACCGAACGATTCGGCGCCAGAATCGTACCAAAAGTCGTCCGAAGCCTCGTCTTTCGGTGGGGGTTTAATCTCGGCGGAAACCGGCATGATGAAGTCTTCAGGGATATCCTTCTTCGAGGTCTCGACATTTTCTGATCCATCAATGTCAGCATTCGTTGGTAACAAGAAAGGAGCCAAGGGATGCATACCGCGAACTCGTCTTTTATATCCCTCTGGATCTTTTCGCAACATTACTCCTGCATCGACATTTGCTGCTGAGGAGACTTCGGCGTCATCCAACAAGCTGAGAATTGAGATGAGGACCGATTCGACATTCTGGACTGGTGACCAACGTTCCTAACCAAAAATCTCAGCACAGAGCCTCTACAACAATTAATCGTGGATGGAAATCCTCATACACTCGCGAGTTCTCCAGACATCTCGTCTTCGCCGGGAGGGTGAAGGATAGAGATACAGAGCTTGCCATCGGGGTAGATGTTTGGGTGCCACAGGGGACGGAGGAAGCGGAACTCCGGAGGAGAGTATGGGTAGTTTTTGGGGAACTTCAATTCGGCCTATACGAGGACGGCGTTAGAATTCGGGTAATTTAGGATCGTGTGTGTTGATATTTTCGGTGCTTGCCTTGAAGTAACCACCATCGTAGAGGGAGGTGGGGTTAACCACAATAATTGCAACGTCCCACATGAAGAGGTCATCTCCTTTGCCCAGCTATAAGAAATAAAACCAATGATAACACGTTAGTATCAGGTCTGTGATTTGAAAGTCGGCTCCCCAGAACGTGGTTGGATATGCATCAATCTTGTATTCCATTGTCGTACCTGAACATTCAACCAAGGAATCTCGCCTGGTTTGGAGAGTTTTTTGAATTCGTTCATAAGGATTCGTTCCGCCATTTTTGTAGCAAGCTAGCTCGTGTGCTAGGGGAGTAATTGAAGCAGCTGTTCTTCGCCTGAGTTGTTTTGGATACGCCAGGGATGGGTGAACGAACGGGCTTTCGCGGGGTACACGAGCGGACAAACGAGCCTGGTTTTGGTGATGAGATAAAGGACGACGAAATGAAAGAGTTGAAGCTTGGTGTGAGTGAGAGTACACACGTCTCCTCTGCGTTATTGCAACGGAGCAGGAAGAACTTCAAGATGAGGAAAGAAATAAGAGGTGGTTGGAAAGAGAGGGAGAGGTGAGAGGAGAAGAAGAAGAGGATGGATGAGACGGAGTGGAGAAAGAGAGAAAAGGCGTGGTTTTGGTTCGGGGATGCTAACAAGTGAGGACGATCAATGATTGATTTGATATCGGAAAATGAGTCTAAGCGAAGACCAAATGAACCCTGCCTTCTTCCCGCAGCATTCACTCAAAAATCCTGGGCTCCCAAATCCTTCTCCTATAGCAGCTGTGAAGTCGAAAAAGGTACCGGTGATGGTAACTGGCGATATATCTATAAAATATAGTCTAATCTTCTCTATTCTTCTTCCACTTCCTGGTCTTCTATTTTCTTCTCGTGGGAACCACAGAATTGTAGTGTTTCTAAAAAGAGATACCCGAGAGAGATCGAGAAGGAATGGAAGACGTCCCCAAAGTTAAGGCTCACGAGGCAGAATAGACGGGCACGATCTCGAAGCGTGGGACTCGGGCTTGGGTTTGTGCACGCAAACAACCTGACAGGCTCGTGTGGTTCGGTCGGTCACCTCAGTCCGTCAGTCCGTCAGTCCGTCAGTCCCTCAGTTACTTAGGCAAACTCTAAAAGTTATAAATCAACTAGTTCCATGTTGTGATTTTGGAAGGATTTTGGGAGAAGGACGAAAGGACTGGAAAGACTCTATTCGAGGAAATGGGACCCCACTAGCCGGAGCTAGCCCCGTACCGAACCCAAGCACCCAAGTAGCTATAAAGTTATGGGAATAGTCCATTTTCAGTCCATCGTGTATCTCAAGGCTAGGAAAAAAAGTACTCTCCGCCGCGGCATACCTTGCATAAAAGTACTGTATTATAGGTACACGGTATCTGCGTGTACTGATGGATCCGTCTATAGGCATACGATTGGCCCGTCCGGTCCAATAATCGATCTGGCGATGAAGTGAAGTGTCGTCGTCCGTCGTCCGCGGGGCCAGCTGGCAGATGTGGTTGCACATAAAATAATTAATTGTGAATGTCGATGCGTTGCCGCGTCCTCATGAAACTACTCGACGACTCATACTTTCCATCATTACTACTATTCTGGCCTCTTTAACATGTGCTCTCACTTCTTCTCTTCTTTTTCTCCCTCTCCTTCTTCTTCTTTGCAACTTTATCATCTCTCCTTCCTTTAGGTCCTCGTCTCAAATAAAACCCATTTTTAATCAGCCTTTCTGCATATTGCTTTCTGACTCTGCTAGTTGCTCCGTTGCTACTGTCAGCCGCGTCTTCTCTCCCCGTCCCCGCCAACCCACCACCCCACCGCCTCAATTCGGGTTTCCTCCACCTGTTAAAACCTTCCACCTACCCACGAAGCACCCCCGGATATTCCGACACCTAACCTCTCATCTTCGGCTGGCCATGGCCTTCTCATCATTCCGACCTTCCCGTCCCAGGGTTCCTGAAATTGCATGTCCACTATGCACCTACACAGCTGATGATCCTCATATTATTCAACTTCACTTCGAAGCCGTCCACGATAGACCCCGCTCCAATCCTCCGCCTCCACCTCCAAAACCCGAAAATCTTAGACGACAGATAAAGTACAAGGTTTCTCTCGTGGAGGAAGATCAATACGATCCATTCAAGTATCAGATCCCAAACAATAACAGCCAAGAAGTTGTCGGCCATCCGGTTTACAGAGAGGAGCCACCAGCTCGAATTCCTCACAGGAGTTCTTCTAGTTCTGCTGCCTGTCCTGCTCCACGTCCTGCTCCACGTCCTGCTCCACGTCCTGCTGCCCCTTCCGTAGACTCGTCAGAATCCGAACTTGAATATATCCCTTGCGAGTGGAAAGGATGTGGTGAACCGGTTAGTTTAATGGAACTGGAGGAACATATTGCGATGCACGAAGAGATGATGGAAGGAGCGGACGATCCAGACAACGACTATATCGATGACGATCTCCCTCCGAAAAACACACCTGCTGGACAAAGAGAAAGACAGGGAGAGGCCCTGATGGAAGCTTCAAGCAAGAAACGGCATCACACGAAGAAGGTAGGACCGAGCGATCGCCTTCGTAAGAAGATTGGGCAGATGGAAAGAAGATTGGAGAGTGAGGCTCAATCTCAAGATGGCGAGCTGATATCGAAAGCCGATTACGATGAGGATGATGAAGACGTTGTCAAAGTCCAAAAGATCACCGAAGAAGTTGAAAGTAGCAATCTTAGTGATGATGACAACATGTCAACAAGCAAGGAATATGACATCATTAGCAAAGGCGACATTACCGAGGACGATGAGAAGGAAACTAGCTCGGAGTTGGAGAAATCGAAGGAAGAGACTAAAAGGGATAAACATCGTGGTCATCATCATCATCATCATCATCATCATCATCATCATAGCGGTAAGAAGCTTCAAAAACAAGGCCACGGCGGTTATGAATCTACAGAATCTCAGCGAAACGCAAAAAGATCGATCCCGTCCGTTGCTTCGGGTTGGGTGCATAAGCCTCGATTTGTAAGCTCTTCGAAGCCGAATCCATTGGCATGATACTAACCGTCATGTAGAAGAAATCTGAGCTTGGACCGTACGCAAATGAGAAGCGAATGCCTGATTGGTTGAAAGATGCGCTCAAAGCTGGAGGCAAGGAAGTCATTGTTAAGTACATTGGTACCGACGGCCATATTCATATTCGAAAGAGTTATGAAAATGAGACGGCAAACCTGATCCCAGTCATTCGGCAACTCCTCAACCTCGATCCAAACGTCGCAAAGGCGTACCTCTGCCATCCTTGCGTTAAACATGTATTCAAGGAGCACCACGGTGCGAATGGATTTTGCGGATATCGCAACATCCAAATGTTGGCATCTTACTGTCGTAAAAACCTCGTCCCGGGATGTGAGAGATTGTTCGAGGAGCGAATACCCACAGTCATTCAGATTCAGAAATGGATTGAAAACGCATGGGATATAGGCATTAACGCTCACGCTCGGGAAGAAACCGGCGGCATTTTATACACAAGAAAATATATCGGCTCCTCGGAAGTTGAAGCCATGTTTACTTCCTTCGGCACTGCGACGATTCCCCGACAATTCTCTGAGCCAAACCAACAAGCCAATGCTCTATGTCACGTTCTGAATTACTTTTCCGCTGGATACGAACAAGATTCCGACAAGGTTGTTCAAACGGATAAGCCACCAATCTACTTTCAACATCACGGGCACTCTATGACCATCGTTGGTATCGAGCAGTACAAAGACGGAACGCTCTGCTTCATCTGCTTTGACCCGATGTTTAGCCCTTCCCAAAATATCAAAACGCTTGTAGGACAGAAACGTCTCCGTGCTAATATTTCTCACGGGAAATTGTTGAAGCCATTCCGAAGAGGAGGGCCGTATCTAAAGCGGTATAAAATCTTTGAGATGGTCGAGTATGTTACATTTCCCCATTCTACCAAAGCATCTCTAACGGCTGAGGACGTAGGCTCGCTCCCTTTACCGAACCCGAATCTTCCCTTTACGAATGAGCAAATTGTACATGTCCAAGATCAGGTTCGGGATTAAACAAATGGTATTTATGAATTGAGCGTGACTTTTAACTATGAATTTTGATATCTTTGGCCTTGGATTTGTACTATGTTTCTGCACTATTTTCGAATGCAAGGGAAGGCGAATATGGGTAGGGCAGGAATTGGCATTGCATATGTATGCTTTTGGCGTTCTTTTCTTGACTTTTGTAATCTCTTAGCTAGCACGATCTGGCGTTTTTGTTACTCTTAGGGAGGATATGGTATTTGGTGTATGTAGCGTGAACCTTCTGCTGTTTTTAAGCGTTTCATTGAAAGCAAAGCTCTCGCGGATTCGATGATGCGATCAGATTAGCTGTGGCGACGAATGAGAGCGCCTATGTGGCACATTAAAAGCTTTTTTGTGTTTTTTCACTAAAAATACCACAAAGTTCATGCCCATAGCTTTAATTTAGAGTCATAGACTGCCTTGTAACTACAATCGTAACCATAACATTGAACTTGCTTCTGAATCACACCTTCTCACATTCTCTCTCCATTTCAAACTTTGACAACACTAAAGTCCAAAATAATACACAACGATGCCACTCGAAAAGATCACCTTTGTAACCGGCAACGCGGGCAAACTGGCGGAAGTCCAAGCCATCTTAGGCAAATATATCAAGATTGAGAACCACGGGTTAGATTTAGAGGAGATTCAAGGGAGTGTGGAGGAGGTGTCAGCGGCGAAGTGTAGGAAGGCAGCGGAGATTGTACGTGTTTCCCCCCTTCTTTTTTTCATATATAATTTTTGTGCAGGTTCATGTGACCCTCACTGCACGTGAATGCATACCGGAGATACAAGAGTGGAGATTTTAGCTTTTACTTGGAAACAATAATCTTTTTTTCTTGAATAATGGAAAGAAAGGGAAGACTGACTTTTGGTGTGAGAGGTAGCTTAAGCGGCCAGTTTTGACGGAAGATACTTGTCTCTGCTTTCGAGCGTTAAATGTGGGTTTTCCGCCTTCCATTTCAGCCATCATATTACCCATCATATATTTTACTAACATGATTCTTGCGTCATTCTAGGGCCTACCAGGTCCATACATGTAACTCTTACTCCCCACGATACTGTTAGATTCTATATTGATTTATGAAATACAGTAAATGGTTCTTACAAGGTGTGGGCACGGAAGGCTTGAATAAACTCCTCGCCGGCTTTGAAGATAAATCTGCAGAAGCGGTTTGCACGTTTGCCTTCTCGGAGGGACCGGGGTGTGAACCGTTAATATTTCAGGGTCGGACGGAGGGACGGATCGTGTGTCCCCGTGGACCGGCGAAGTTTGGGTGGGATCCGGTGTTTGAGTACGAAGGACAGACGTGGGTTATCCTCTTAGAAATCCTGGTTGAGTATGGGCAACGTAACAGAGCAGGTAGCTAACGGGGTTTCATGGGGATAGATATGCAGAGATGGAGAAAGAGAGGAAGAATAGCGTGTCTCATAGGTACAAGGCACTTGAGAAGTTCAGGGAATTTTTGGAGACATATGACAAGAAGGACGAGAGTTTATCTTGACGGAATAATGGGATAGATAAATGATCAATCGTGATAGACTACTTTAAACTATACTATATCGATGCTTATCCCCTTAGATTTCTCTGATGAAAAGCAGAATGGTATAGACTTAATCTTCTCCTTCATTGTTATTCTTCTTCCACTGCTCAAACCAACTCGTGATCCTCTCAACATTACTCTCAATTTCCTCACTCTCGTTACTCTGCAATTCAATCACGATTTCCTCATCATAAGCGTCCCTGGCTTCCTCCAATATCACCTGCATAATCTCCGCGTCAATATTCTCCTCAATCTTTTTATCTGAAACACCGAGTAAAGTTCGATCAGCTTTAAACCTAGATATGATGAGCGACCGGCTTTGCTTACCAGAGTAATCACTATAATATATACAGTAAAGTTAGACACCATCAGAAAATCGATATTATTGTTGAAGATATGGCAAGGGTGACACGAACCGCGACTTTAGTCTATCGAATAACACGGTATTATCCGTCCTTAATACTACCACCAGATCGATCCAGCTTTTCGGGAAAATGTCACAGACATGCCAGTCTATTATATACCCTCGCTTTTTCACATCATCTTCAATGGTGTCCAGTAACTATATATGACATATTGCTCAACCATTAACACCATACCTCCTGCATTATATTTTCAAGCATAGAAAATAGCAATAGAAGGGACTGAAGTTAGTAAAAGTGGTGATAACCTTATCTTCATCCACCGTCCAAGATTTCAATTCTTCGTCAAAAGATTCATAACAATCGTTATCCTTGGCGATTTGGTTTATCGATAGGTGTTTTAGACCAGTAGATTCAGCTAGCAATTCGCAATGTGTTGATTTGCCTGTATATGTGTATGTATGGGAGATGTTAGATACCCAGGTACAATTTGACGGTGTTATATGCATTTTCTTCTTTTGAACAGACCTGTTCCCGGCGTTCCGGTGATTATTATGTTGGGTAGCTTTGCCATTTTGTTTGGTGATGATGGAGCGGGATGGATGGTTTGGAAAAAGAGATTTTTTGTTGTGCTGTTGAATTAAAATGCCCTTGTCTCGGAAGCTAAACTGTTCCCTCAAACTTGCCGAAAGCTTGGAGCTTATTGCGCCCAATTGGCCCAATAATATCTGCTCAAGGACATTTCCAAGCCCAACAGCTGATATTTCAAACCAGCATATGAAGTCATAATGTTAGGATGAATTTAAAGTTATCGCAAAGGGTATCATTTGTAAAACTATGCATCTAGAAGAATACTAGACTACGATATATTATAATCAAAGATCTAGAAATCCGTAAAATAGAGCCCTTGACCATCCCAGTAGTAACACCGCTTATATCCCGCGAAAAGCCCGATATACCTGATCACAAAATAGAATGAAAAGAGATGAAAAAGAAATCATAGAGCAGACCGACCATCACACCTCACTGTATTGTCCGCTATTTTCGTTGAGAAATATTGTTAGTTAAAGTTCATACAGCGAGCTCCCCATTTTCGAGAACGTACCACGAAACCATCGATACCTAGCTCAAACATCTCGTTGTTGACACCTTCTCCGCCAGCATGTTCCACAGCTATGGTTCAAGTTTCAGTTAGCATCTCATGTGGTCAGGGGCATGGTGGAAAGTTGGATTCCGACGTACGTGACAATGGGTTTTTCACCACTTTTAATCCCCCGAAAAAGAAATAAGATAGTTAGCTAGAGTTCCAGGATTCACCACATTAAAAGACTCGAGGTGGTTATCTGCATACCGTATTCAACATATAAATTCACATATATCTGATGTAACGACAACTTCAAGTTCTCCGTCCGAATATCCGTCAACATTACCAACCGTAACGAGGTTATCGTTTCGTAGTAATGTAATTTATAATCACCGGTTCGATAACACAGAAACGAGTCATCACTAGAAATAAAATGTCAACTACCTGACTTCTTTGTCGGAGAGGTAGCGTAAGACGTACGGCCCGTATAGCTTCTTGACCATATTTCGTAACGAGAATATAACACCAAATACCAGCTTGGCTTGCTCCGCCATGCTCAGCTTGTTACCGGACGTTGGCTTTTCGGCGGTAGATGTAGCGGTCGTGGTGGCTGATGAAGCTGTGACGGGACGGGACAACGGCTGGGCTGGGGCGGGTGTGGAGGTGGATTCGAGCCATTGCCGTATGTAGATGCATTCGCCTAAAATAGTATATCCCCGTTAGCGATTCATTTGTTTCTAGTTGGAATGTGACACTGGGGGGTATGTTGGGAGTATGGGGTTTGGTTACAATGTCTGTCGAAGATGAAGAAGCTGTATACCACCATCTTGTGAGATCACTGGTCCGCTTTTGCTTGCAAGGATCCCAAACGGGTCGCGCGCACGAGATGAGGCACCGGCGATGGTAAAGTACCCACGTCCTTTGTGTCAGTTGTGAGGTTGTCGGAGTCTCGGAGTCGGCCGTGGATTGAAGGTGTTAGGTTTGGAGACGCGAGGTGGATTTGGAGCTGTTCGTCAAGCTGGAGCCTTCGAAACCAGCTTGTCATGTAGCTTTGTTTGGTTGGAGGCGCAACAACGCATGGCACACGTTGCATCTTGAACAGCCTGCTCTAATTCATGTATATTATTAACTCCAGTTGCGAAACTGGTGACTAGTTTCTGCGGAAATTAGTTATAATAGAGATGACTTTTAAGCCGAACCCACCAGTAAGTTGCATTGATGTAGTGGTACGTTTCGCTGCACAGCATCACAATTCATTGCAATTTGAATGCACTACTGCAGCCCAAAACTCTATAATTGGTCCAACAGCTACACAGTGGTCTCTTAATTAAACACCCTCGTTCTCGAGATTTGATCCTGATTCTATTCGAGAATATTACAGGAAAGTAATCAACTTGCACAAACTTTCCAGTTTAAGATAAACAATATGTACTATAGCCCTATATATTGGTCAAGGTTTCAACCAAATCTCATCCAAGCGTCTCGATACGTACATCCTCAAGCTCTGAAGTTCGGTCATGCGGCTCTCAGTTTCCCTATCTTGTTTACTAATACTGCCTTGGGCTGCTGGCACTCCCGCGTCTTCACGGTTCCCAGATCGCGGAAGCCTCCAAACGTTAACCGTGAGGAGCCCACCAGTCTCTGACAAACCAACCCCAAAGACGAGCTCTGAATCACCAACAAGAACATGGAAACGCCAAGGTGGTGTGAATCCGAGCTTTTTCGTAGATAAAGCAGTAGTAGAATGTCGTAAAGAGCAAGAAGTCTTCGATGGATCCACTAGACTGGCAGCCGAACTTCACGACCTCTTTGGCCTCACACCAGCAGATTTTCCAAACTAGGGACAATTATGATCACCCTTCTCTATTATCAAGGCGCGCCAGCGCGATTGTAAAGAGAGGTGTACATGCAACCCTTCGACAGGTACAATGAACTGCGGAATGCATCCAAAACGACTGGCGATTTGTATAGGTGTATTAGGCGAGTGAATCCAAGTTGAAAGATATCGAGTATTCAAGCCTGGTTAGATAGAGTACCGAGATTTTGATAATTAAAAATCTTGAGACTAATCTCGGGGCCAAGCGTGCGCGTGCCGGTCTCAAAAACCTTTTTGATTTCTCTCTGGTTGATATGATTTCTTCTCTTTTAAAGAGAGGCATCACTCCGTCCCGTCTGGTATCACTAACGTGCATGGTTCGGTAAATAGGTTGCTATTGCACAGCGGTACTAGGGAACCCAAAACTAACAAGTAATTCCGTCAGCATATTGGATTACAACAAGGCCTTCGATCGGTTACCAGAAGTTTATAAAACCGCAAATTCGAAATGGACCTGGAAGAGTGCTCCCGATGGCTTCCACGGATCTCCGTCGAACCCGAAGAAACCGGAAGTCATCGCTCGATGACGCTTTGGAGTTCCAATTCGCTAGCCATCGCCGTCTAGTCCCTGGTACCAAGGAACCGTATTATGTCGATGGTCCCAGCGATGGAGTTACTTGGAACTGGTATGCCAGTACGAGCTTGGCGCTGATGCTGCATTTGGTGGGAAGGTGCAGTTGATCCAGAAGAGGAAAATATAAGGAGAAAATGATGAAATAGTCGTATACTAATAATATTAATTTGAAGACATCGTTTGGCTATCCTGCTGGTGGGAGGAAAGCTATAATGGAAGAACCCATTTTAGTTGCCAATGTTCTTGTACCTTATTACCAAACGAAAAGGAACGACAAGAGAAGGTAATTTTCTTTGAATTGCGGAACCCATAGTTTTTATTTTCTATATATATATATTTCTGTTAGAATGCTGTGGTCTGTGCAACGACAGTAGTGCGCGTGGAGGCCCTCAAAAGCGTGTTGACCGACGTCATAGCTCGCCAGTTTCACAGCTTCAACACGTCCCCCCGTTTCACTCTTCCAACCTCTACCCGTCTTCACCCCAATCACAAATCTATAATCACCCAAAATCACTACCACTACTGCCAATGATGTTCCTCCTCCGCCCCATCGGTCTCCGTCTCGCAATCGGCATCTCCGTCCCCTCCCTCTACCTCTCCTCCCACCTCCTCTACCCCCGTCGCACCTCCATCATCCAATGTCAAGCAGCACCCTACCTCACAGACCGTATCACCGAAGCCCGTGAATCAAAATCCATCTCAGACCAACTCCTTCACGAAAATGCGAAAACCAAAGGCGGGTCATGGTTCAACCCTTACAATTTCCGTCAAATCTCAACCGGCTCCTTCGCGGGTGTGGTAACAGGATACATGATCGGACGATGGTCGCGAATGTTATTCTTCATCGGTATCCTCGTCGTCATGGTCGTTCAGGTACCTCTTACCCCATCCAATTTACATCCTCCAAACCGACCTACATCATATTATTACAATGCGATGGAATGTTAATATAGAATAACTTGATAAAATAAATAGTACATTGAACGCCGCGGATACACGATAATACCCTACGAACGTCTCGACAAATTCGCACACGAAGCAGATATCAAACAAGCGCTCACCAAAAATGCCGCATTCAGATGGACATTCGCTACAACTTTCGCCCTCAGCGCCTGGTTCGCTAACTAGCATCAAGGCGTTCTAGTCATGGAGCTTGAAGGGTTGGGGAATTGGGATGGGGGTTTTGCATTAGAGCTGAACCCTTAAGCTTGGGATTGATATCTGTTATAAGATGTTCTGTGTATATGTAGACATTTTGATACTGTATTTGATACGAGAGGGGGCTGGGTTTTTACTATTGATATCGGAAAATAATGGGGTTTGTAGAAGCGGTGTCTTATTTGGTTGCTTTACGGGCGTTGTATTGTAATTTTGAACAGAGGGTTGGATGATTTATGATTACCTCCCCGGATTCGGATCCAGAGAGCTAAGTAACTTGGGTTTTCATTTCAGTCCATGAGAACATGATGTACCATATCCCATCATTTGTACATACAAAAAAAAAAGAAAAGGACAGAAAAGTTCGTAACGAAAAGCAAAGGCGAAACGGGAATAATATTAGTAAAGAGCAAGCAGATTTATACCCACCAAGCGCCATGCTAAACCAGAGCAATATGCAAATGCAGAGTAAAAAGTTTTGTGATCATGGGAATCATTAGGAGAGGAAAAAGAGAAAAACAAGTGATACGAGCACAGGGTTACCGCCGTCTCGTTTGTCCGAACCCGGTGCTTTTATGGTCGTAAACCGCCGATGTGTGGGATCCGTCCCCTTCGTACGAACTGCTCCCGTAACTGCTTGACCTCCACCCACCAGGTCCGCTGTACCTAACCCGTTCCCTGGGCATCTCCCTCTCCCTCTCTCTTTCCCGTTCTCTTTCCCGTTCCCTTTGAGTCTCGAGTTCTCGTTCCATCTCACGTACTCTCTCTCGCTCCCGTTCATAAGACTCCCTCCTACTCCCTTGACCCATCAAATTGCTATTATTCGCCATATACGCCGCAGCGGCAGCTCCACCAGCCGCACCAGTAGCCGCACCGGTCCAAAACCCTGGCCTCCACTGTTCTTGTTGCTGCTGCTGCTGTTGGCGTGCATAAGAACTGCTCGTCGTTCTCCTAGACGAAGACGGGCGGGGTTTGCTGAACCGTTCATCATAGGGCGGGGGTGGTTCGTCTTGGTATCTTCGCCAGTTATCTCCTCCTCCGCCACCCCATCCGTCTCCCGGACCACCACCTCCTCCACCACCTCCACCTGCGAGTCGTCTGTTAGGTCGTACTGCGTCAGGTGGAATTTCAGGCACGCTGTAGGCTCTGAAGGCGATAAAGGCGAAGAATCCAACGATCAAAACCAGCCATAAAACAAACTCAATCATTCCAGACCAACCTAAACCAATAACCAATTCGTTAACACCATCTAAACAAACAGAGATATACATAAAGGGAGAAAGAACTCACCAGCAAAAGGCGCCGTGGCAGCAGCTTCCTCTTCCTTTTTCTTCTCTTCTTCCTTTTTATCGTCTTCTTTTATCTGCTCTTCGTGCGTTTTTGGGTATTTCTTGTGTCCAGCTTCGGTCAACTATATCACATTAAAGAAGAAAAGATTAAAATATCGGTTAGCCATACATCATTATATCAAAAATATTCAGAGGGTATTCTGGTTGAAAAAACAGGAATTCGAGATTGTGGCCGATGGCGTCGGGTGGACATACCATAAGAATATACTCAACCCCACAACTACCCTTCAATACAAACGGATCGTCTGCACTGGCGTAACCTTCGCATATGACATCTGTGGCACCGAGTCTGGAAATTGATCAATCGGTTAGGTTTTAATCGTTGCTTGAAAAACCGGGGCATTTCAGGAGCTTGAGAGGATGAGGTGCTTACTTGAAGAAATGCGGCAATGTGGCTTCGCAGCTCCATGATACACTGTTCATTGTATCGTATTAGCTATTTCCCTGAATTTTCAAGTAAAATGATACTGGCGTAGGGAAAAATTGAGTTTTGTTTGAAGGGAAGATACGGTGGGTCGGTTTTCGGTGTATGGAAGGAACATTGGTGTATCTGAATGTATGTATATATGGAGAATAAAAGCAGGGTCATGGTGTAATATCGCTGGTATGGGAAAAGAAGATTTGTATTTTGTAAGAACATACGATAATGAATAGCTGCCGAATCGCAAGATAATCCGGAAGTCGAACCAATTCCTCAACGTATGTTCTTCAAAAATATAAATCCTCTTTCGAATAGAAAAATATAAATATTCTCGGGGGCGGGAGGGAATTCATGTTCGGGCTTTGTGAAAGATTTGGGTGTCGATAGGAATAGGAGTAAGAAAAGTTGCATATACGTACTCGTCGTCATCTAGTTGTTTTTTCAAACTCAATTAGCCTATCTTCAAAATTAAAAATTTTTTGGTAAATGATAAGAGCGGGAATGCGTGGGAAATACCATAATCTGCATCCATGTTTGTGCATTTCATGACATCTACGTCCTACCCCCAGGAAATATCCAAAAGTAAGCCCATCTCACCTTCAAACGTGAATACCCGACAAAAAAAAAAACGCCACTTCCTCTCGAAAAGCGAACACAAAACGATCTAGGAGAGAGTGATATCACACACATGAAAACCCTTAGCATCCCCGCCAACACACTTCAACTGAGGAATGGGTGAAACCCTGCGGCTGGTTGTCATCTGCCCGTGTCGCAACGTGAGGCTTCGTATTCGCGAGAGTAGAATTTTGTCGCTCTTGGCTTTTGTTTTCGCGGTTGTAGTCGCGGTGGAGGCGGAGACAGCGTCCGGGTTTGCTGCATAGACGGCGACGGAGGAGAGGAGGAGGAATGAGAGGAGGGTAGCCGCGGCGGTGGCGGCTGCGGGGAGCCGTCTCCGTAGTCGCATGGTTGTGGATATCTTCGTTTCTTCGTTGGGCCTTTTTTTTTTTTCCCTTTCCCCTTCTGCTCGTTCGTTATTTCTCGTGATGATGATTCGTTTAAGGGGATGACCAAGGATCTCGTTTTCGGTATCTAGTTTGAGTGGTGTTCGTTTTCGGGTGGTTTGTCAGGAAAGGGATGCTTCTCTGCAACAGTAACTCAAGGACTCGGTTTGGAATGAGCAAGTCGTAAGTCGTATATAATAAGACGTATATAAGGTGAAAGGGATCTTATCCGAGGGGAAAGAGAAGGAAAATGGAGGGAAGGAGGGAAAGAACGTGTACGACGACGGGAAGGGAAGCAAGGTGATGAAGAAAGGGAATGTGATCTGGCAGTTTGCGGACGTTTCACGTAGACAACTCTCCTTCTGCTGGATACTTTAATTAGTTCGATCGCGAGTCGCCTGAATAATAATAAGTTATGCACGAGCATGAAAAACGAATGGTTAAAAACGAGAAGGGAAAAGTGGGTCTGCTTGGGAATGACAAGTAGAGTATATTCGTCGACGTGTGGCGCTCTCTCTCGCTCGCCGGCACAGCTTCCTTCTTCGGGCTGGTCCACGCTCAAGCTTTTCAAGTCATGGCGTTCTCGTGATATATCTTCTATCTGCACTCACTCGCTCCAAGTCTCTCTCTCTCCGGTCCGAGTTTGTTCATATCATTCATACCTAATATACACCCATCAATTCTCGAGACGAAGATTGTTGATTATCGAGATAATACAGCTCTATCGATAACGGTTGTGCGCCATGTGTAACCCAACTCGTTTCAAAACAGAATCCATGTATTCCTATCCCTTTTTCCTCTGATATCTGATATCTGATATCCCAAAAAAACCCCGTCAATAGATTAATTCATCTGGCTAAATTGATCTCTTTTAGTGTGTTCTCAAATGCAGGTAGACAAGCACATGCTAACAACAGAACTTGAGACCTCCCGAGAGTGGTTCAAACGCGGGGTTCGCCGTACATCCCAGCGCTGGGCGCCGGTAGATATAACATGGACAATCCCCAGACGGGTATACTTTTGGTCGCATAGTGTATATACCCAGATACTTAGTATACTGATTTCCCTTCGGAATACCTCTGAGAATACACATATGAAGGAAGACTCACGTAACTGTGGCTGTCATGTCCTGATTCGTCGTCTTCCCGAATCGACTCCGAGTCGAGTCACCTCCCCACATCACGTTGCCAGGCTCCCACCACCCGCCAAACTACGTCACCGCAGATACATATTGGCTCCTGAAGCATCATCCGGGCAAATCTGTAATAAAAACAAATTTAAAGACGAAAAGAGATGATGGGGTGAAAAACTTGGTATAGCCAAGATGTAATACTGGTATTCAGGTACAATGAATATTCCCCTAAAGGAAAAAAGTGACGAATGCAAATGAATGAAAATGAATTCACGTCCGCGGCCGCAGCGGACGGAAAACGTCTAGCACATATCCGGAACGAGAAATACAATTACATCGCAAGGTTTTCGTTTCATTCGTTTAAGCAAAGAAAAAGAAATAAAACTACGAATTTCATTTGACGCCTCTCTAGATCTCATGGGATAAGCCTTCCTTGGTTGAGAACAAACTTACGGCGGCGCAGCAGGTGATGAATGGCAAGGGCAAAATTATATCGAAACCTCCTGTTGCCGATGCAATGCGATTATTTATATATGATATCATACCTTCGAAGAGATTCGATTAAATTTTTTTTCATCCAAATTACCCAGCTAGCATCTCGCCACTAGCTGACCCCAATCTATGAGCTTGACACGACGCATGATCGCGGAAGTAATATCGCATTGAATTTAATCGCCAAAACGGAACAAAATGCTCGTAAACATCGAACATCAACTATGCCGCCTGCTAAAAGAAGTATACCAAAGACCATGAACGAAAGCAGCAAATAAAACAAGATATGTATATAGAACGAGCATCATGACGAGAACAGTGAAAGTAAAAAACCGATATCGATCGTAAAGTTCATCAGTTCATCAATAACAGGAGACATAAAAAGCAAGAAGAATATGAAAGAAGCCTATCTCGAACCGATTCCACTAATCTCTAACTTTAGCTTCGTGAGCTTGAGAGCTCAGCCTCTTAGTACGTAGTATTGAAGCCGTATAAAAGCTTCAAAAGAAACCTCCCATAAGTATATCATGAACGTAGAAAAAGTGGTGACTGCGTGTGCACGTGTCACAATCACCTAGACCAAAGGAAAAAAATAATAGCAGAATAGAAAGGAAGTGAGAATGGAAATAATAAAAAAAAGGATATTGTCTTTGTACAAGGAAAATCGTAAGATAACCGACATGAAAATGGTTCCCGACTCCAATATACTCTGTAGTACACGCACGTACGTTCATTAAACATCAAAAGAAGAAGAAAAAGCCCGCCAGAATGCACAATACCAAACTAAACAAACAAGTATAAAGGGGGAAAGGAAAAAAGAACGCCATATAATCCATCGTGAACGAGAGTTGAAAAAAAGGTGTGATAAATAAAAGAAAATCAAAAACTCCTCGTAATACTAAACAATTAAACCCAAAATTTTAGCAAGAAAAGAAAAAACATGCTTTATTCCGCCAGTACATCTTTGTAATTCTAAAACTGTCAAAAAAAAGAGGTATGCTTCCCGTGCTTTTCTCTTTTGAATTGTACTTTTTGAGAATATTTTCTTTTGTTCTTTTGGTTTCCCGTTCGCTCCATCAATTTCGTGAACCGCCCTGAAGCAAAAAAAATATAAAAACGAAAACAACGAGAGTATATAAATACAGAGGTCTGGAGGACAAAATTAGAGCCGTAAGCTCTAATACCAGCGAAACAATTAGTCGTAACAACTTTTTTGTTTTCAGTTGTCGAGGTTTCTCGAGAGCTAGTGGAAGCCTGTCCATTGATGGAAAAAGAGGGCGAGAAAGAAAGAATGGAATGATGAAAAAAAAAAAAGGGTAAGGCAATATTAAATGAAGGTAATATGCCAAAAAGCCTGGCGGGTAAAACTGGGAAAGTAATGCGCTCGTCAGAAGCGTAGTGAATCGAAAAGGAATTGGGAGCATCCGTTGAGGATAAACCATTGAGGGATGGCCATGCGCATCCAAGAAGAGAAGAAAAAGAAAAATTCAAGTAAAACCTTTTAAATTTAGGCTTTTACTTGCTTAGAAGCCTGGGCGCCCTCACTCGTGTTAGTTGGTAAAGTCGAGAGATGTTGGTGGTTTCGAACGTTCGGGTTATCACCTTCTTCGCCGGCCTGGCAGACTCTGATTTCTCTACCCCATTCAGACTTTAATACCTGAGAGGCAGTAATACGGCGAGTCGGATTTGGATCCAAGATGGAATAGATGACATTACGGCAGCGAGCCTATGCGGATTTTCAAGTCTTGTCAGAAATTGGTCAAAAGGGAAAAAGCGGAGGAAAAAGTTAGATTTACATACCCTGTGGAGACTTTCAATAGGCCCGTAACCTGCCTCATCTTTTCTACCTTCTAGGTACTTTTGGAAGAACTCGTCTTCATCCTTCTTGGCAACACGCCACAGATGTCGTCCAGTTCTCATTGCCATGTAGATAACTCCAGTGGCCCAAACGTCGACAGCTCTTGGGTCGAATTCCTTCTCGACATACTCTTCCGGTGAAATGTAAGGAGCTGACCCGCAAAGACCACAAGTCTTGTGAGCTTCCTTCTCCCAAGCCATACGGAAGCACTCCCCGTTCCCAAAATCAGTAATTTTGAGGGCTCCGCGGCTGGTGAGAAGTAAGTTTTCTGGCTTAAGATCACGGTGAGCAACACCCATTTCGTGCATATACTCGACACCACGCATCAATTGCTTGAAATAGCAATCGGCCTCGGCACAGTCGAGTTTTCCAGCAGACAGAATGAGAGTGTATAAATCACCTCCAGCGCAATACTCCATCACCTCGCAATAATCACCCTTGGCGTCCTGGAGGAGATCCAGCGTATGGATGACATTCGGATGGCGTAAACTTGAAGAAATGCAAAACTCGGAAGTCAGACGTTTAGTGTATCGTTTGGCTGACTCTTGGGGACGGCGTCTGAATTCCTTGACGGCATAGAGTTGTTCCTTGCCTTCATGGTCAGCTTTGTGAGATATCCTGACGATACCAAAGGCACCCCTTCCAACAACTTCCTGGCATTTGCCATATTTCTCGACTAAAGTTGAGGTTGCGTTGGGACCACCCTTCTTATCCGAGGCGAGTTTGTCCTTGTCGGCTTTCAATTGTTCCACCCAAGAGGACACAAGGTTCAAATTGTCGTGTTCGTGAAACTCGTCCCTCTTCTTTCCCAATAAGAGGTCGCGAAACATATCCGAAAGCTTCTCCTGCCGTTTAGCACTCTTCAAGTGATGTGTATGTGTGCCGTCGGCTACTATTTCAAAACGTTTCAGCATTATCGCTTCTTTTGTCTTTTCTCTCCCATTGGTAATAGGTTTCGGGGTCGACGCCGCCGACTCCTCGACGAGAGTGTTCTTCCTCATCTGTGTTTTCGAGTCGGTCCTTTTTTCTACCCCATTCAAATGCAGACGCTCGGTTGACGGCCTCTCACCGTTGACTGGAGTCGGAGCTGAAGAGGAGACAGGAGTGGATTCCTGTGTCGAACCATCTTTCTTGCCGGTTCTCGAGAACATGCGTTGTAATGAGTTTTTCGGCTTTTGTGGAGTCGGAGCCTGGATGGCAGGAGCTGGAAGTTCGATGTGCGACGATGTTTTCGATAACTGGGCGCCAATGACAGGGGAGTGTTTTGTCGAATTGCCGGGACTTCGATCGGAAGCCGAATCTATGGATTGAGCAGCAACATCATTCAGCTTTGGGCTCGTGGTGGGGGTTGTGCGACTGAGCTTATCGACCAGGCGACTACTACTCGACGAGGACCGAGAATTAGGCGGTTTTGACGACGACGTGCCTTCTGATTTGCTCTCCATTTCGGTGGTGGTAGCCATGTCGGGTGGTATGCTAGAAGAAGGGTTTGGGAGAGAGCGATGGATGGCGGACGGGTGGATGGAGGTGGTGAGAGAGATTTTGGGGGAGGGTGTGTTGAGTGAGGTTGGGTGATTGACTTTGATGTGCGGTCGAGCAGCTGAGCCGGATAGTTTTGCTGGGGGGTTGAGAGAGTATAATAAAAATAATATCACAACGGAAAGTAAAAGGCGAAGAGGTGGTTTTATACGAAATGATCAAGCGGAAGAAGGATAATTATAACATAAGAAGGTGAGTAAGAGAGCTTGGAGATGATATATGTGTGGCGGATTATAAATCGCACTTGGAAGAATAAATGATATTTCTGTCTGCTACTGGTAATGTCATAAAAAATAAAATAAAATAATAAGAAAAAGTCAGTTTCTGGATAGAAGGGAGAAGAAGAGAGACGAGGAAGAAGGAGGGGGCCATTATACTTTATTCTTTCAAGCTTGCTTAGTTCAGTCAGTGTTCGGAAGCAGCCAGCTGACCCGCATTTTACGGAATGGATTGGGTAAACTTACGAGAAAAGACGCAACAAAGTCTCCAGTTCCTGCTGCTGCCCCTCGAAACGTTCCTATGCAACCAAAACGCCCCCAGGCGATTCGTCTGATATCCTATTCTTCTGAAAATGCGACCAACAGTCCAAGCAGCAGTCAGAGGGAGCAGCAATAGCGGGTCTGGTTGGCTGCCCAGGATTCAGGGTTCCCTAGGGGTAGTCAGAGCCGGAAACTGGTTGACAGGCAATTGGAGGAATCGAGCAGATTCCTGTGGCCGTGCGAGATCTGCTTTGTTAGCTGGTTCGTTATGCCCGGATTCAGGTACCTTCTTTGTAGGAAGACGGACAAAAAACAAGAAATTCGGTTTGGTTCGGCCGGAAAAACTGGATATTCACTGGGAAAGGGCGGTAAAAACCGAATTGATTTTCTGGGTGGGGCAAAGACAAAGCTTCAAACGGGGAACTTTTACTTTGCTATTATCGTAATGCTGAACTCAAAGGAAGTATTAAGCCAGGTTGAGTTCAGTTTTAGAGCGGGTCACTGACACCCCCAAAAGCTTGGACCAAATAATGCTAGGAATTGATAGCAGATTTTTCGATTTCGATTGCATTGCAGGGCACGGAAGCAGTGATGGGCCCAGGAAACACATTGCAATCTCAAGCCTTGTGGATGAAACAGATATCAAAATAGCCAACTTGCTCTTTCCATTCCCAATCAAGTTCGTACCTGTGTCCGTCCTGCTCAATGAACTATTCACATCGGGAAACCCGGTGGCACATATAGTTCCTGGACACAAAGGTTAAGGTCCAGCCGAGATCTGTGTTCGAATGTTCGAACTTAGGATAGGGGACATGTGCAACGTGAGCCTTATCAACGGTCTTACGTGGACAAATCTCCAAGATGTCCAGTCCGTTTCTCGCTGTGACTCGAGGCACTCAACCGCCAGGCACAGCTCACAGGACCTCTTTTTTCATCCTCTTTCTTTTTTGCCACGAGTTTAGGCGACTTTCCCCACCGTCGTTTCCAAAGAACACCCACTTTGGATTCTGTTGGTTGGTGTCGATTTCGACCAAATGGGTAGAATTGGGGCTCTCCAATTGGATGGTTTATCCGCCTTTTGAGGTGCTAAAATTGCAGAATTTTTCTTTTATAGAGGAGTGCGGTCAAACCGCTTCTCGGCTCTGATTAGAGAAAAAAAAAAAATCCAGGCAAAAAAGAGTTACAGTGGAGGAGCATGATAGAGTGAGAAAAAATTTTGCCTGTCGATGAGCTCTACGAGGTAGGTCTTTTCACCTTTACTCGAGTAAGCAAAATAAAGGAGGCTTGAGTGGAAAGAAAAAAGGTCGTAATCATTACGGTTGGATTTTGATTTCTAAGCACCATCTAATACTGAGTGTCGTCGGTCAGCTATCTCTAACAGTCGGCCTTCATGCGATTGCCAAACAAGGACTGGTTCAGGTACCTGACCCATTCTGGCACGGCGCAGATCTGAGATACTGATAAAGGAGCTTGGTATTGAGATAAACAAATATATTAATCAAGCTATCATTGTCTACATCTTTGACGTTGTCGAGGAATTCATTTTTGGTCCTATCTACATGTATGGCATTTTCGGGGTGGTTTTCAATGTCGCATTTTCTTAGGGAATGTCAACGGCCAATCGAATCGAATCTAGGTCTCGATCGCGGAGCGAGGAAAATGCCTCTCTGTCAGCTTCTTCCTGCACCAGCAGCTTCATTTATCGCCAGCCTTAGCTAGCCCTTCGCGATGCTAATCCAGCTAGCTCTAGGGTTTTGTGGCTCTGCGCCACCAAAGCTGTAGGGTTCATCCGGAAGCTCATAACATGTTCACGAAAAAGAAATGGATTGGATGAAATGGAGCTATTTCCTCTGTAACCAAAACAATAATTGTCCGCGGCAACCACGGGCCAAAATAAAAGTCACAAAAAGACATGCATTTGAATTTCGAGGCGGAAATACAATTGCGTTCATGAGCTTCCAATGAAACGATCCATATCGCCGGTCTTCGAAACACATGCCTCATTTTTCAATCCAGAAAAGCTGCAGCGCTGCTGGAAAGCTCATTAGGGAAAACAGAAGTCCTGCATAGCAATGCATACTGGCTGCAGTGCCCAGGAAATAAGCTGCTGCTGTCATTAATATCTCCCTTGGCCTTTCGATTTCAGAACGTTTGCTGCAGCTCTCAAATGCAATTGCGTGGGATAAATTCGCAAAAACTGTAGCCAGCCGTCGGCTGGGAACGGGATACAGCAGCAGACAAGGGTACTAATATGTCTGGGTTGGAAGACTCGAACTCGAAGGACCTCGTAAAACGAGTCGAAGAAAAGTCATATGTATGCAGCCTGCAATATCAAACAGCATTTTAACCAAACAGAAATTCAACCGAGCCATGCCACCGGCTGGCCCCTTCAATAGCAATTCATTCTCCCTACCTGCAGCTAACACACCGAATGGTGTCCTCTTTTTTTCGAGCTTTTCGAGCTTTTGTTCTATTCTCGAAACCAGATCAGCAAATTATGAGATAATCGCACATGCAGCTAGCAAGGGCTCTAAACGATGAGGATCCACTTTTTGCTTTTCTCCCTCGCCAGGCCAGCGTGCCTCCCCAAGCAAGCTACCTACAGTTAACCCCAGCTCTAACCATGAAAAAGAGACCCAAAGGACTCCATTGCATTTGCAAGCTAACGGACAATCATTCAAATCCTACGCTTCGCTGGAGAGGCTCGAGATCCAATTTAGGCGCTAAGCACGATGTCAAGCTAAGGAAGCTTGAACATGAGACCGCTAATATGCATCGGTAGCTCATATCCGAGGGAATTTTGCTATATGCCAACCTCACCTAGCTCCAGAACCTTCACGCTTCACACCCCGTCCCGATTCTGCAATGTTCACCATGCTGTTCAGTTACCATACTCTCGGTTCCAGACATTGGGTAAATCGGTGGGTCCTACTCTTTTACCTGCATGCAAGCAAACTAGCAAAGAAGCTAGAAGATGAATTGAGAAGCTCTATCCTGGGTATCTCACAATTTCTTTCTCGCAAGAGGGGTAGCTCGGTCGAGCTAGGGAAAGAGTGGACTCGTGCCAAAAGACCGCTGGCATTGGTTGCAACGTAAACATTCAGTTTCGCTAGTATGGATTTTCTATTTTCGCAGGCTTTGGAGAGTTTCTGTGATGCTGCAGAGTAAGGTAGCAGCGACGGTCAGCTTTACCCCCCAGTTGTAACTAAAATCCACTTTTGAGTACCTAGGGCTCGAGGCGAACGCAGGTTTGGGCTCACTACATCGTAAAGAAAGAAGGGGGAAAGGAAGATTTGGAGAGTTCTAATGCAGCACTGGTGTCCTGTGCACCTAGAGCTCCCGTCAATGCTATCAATTGTGCGCTCTCATTCTTCCTCTTCGCGGTTTTCAAGCTCAGACCATCAAAAATTTTTTGAAATGCACGCTGTAAGATAAGAGTGAAAACAAAATTGCGTGCTTGCATATTGCAGCCCTGGCCTCGCGGCTGCGGTATAAATAGATATTTTGTGACTTATGACATGACATCGGAAATATTTTTTATATCGAGTGGCGGATACTTTGGTTGGATCTGACACCGCCATAATTGGTAAGGTAACACAACGCGATTCGACTGACGGAGGCAAGAAGACTTGGTCGTCGTCGAAGGCGCGGGGAAATAAAAGAGAGTCAATTGGCGAGCGAGTCTGTTTAGTGCCAATCGCACAAAAATTGCTACTAGGTCAGACAGAAGGCTTCAGCTAGAGACCAACTCGTGTCATGCTTACAAATCCGGGACTGTGGCAAGCTCGAACTCAAGGACCGTGGCGACATTGACATGAGCCGTTTTCAGTACCAGTTAAGAAATTCAAAAAAATACGATTACAGGCTCGATGAGGCATGGCAAAAGGCGAAAAGGAAAACTGGACATCAACTGATCATGTCTGAAGATTGAACCATTTCGAAAAAGGCGAAGTGCAAGCGATAGGCTAAAGTTTACCTCGGTCAAGCTCGCATCATCAACGTGCCTTTCCCGTCCACTGGGGCCACGATTCGCTAACCCAGTCCCGAATACTCGAATAGGGTGTACGAAGTAGATGAGCATGAACTTCACCGTACCAGGAGAAACGATTGAAACAGCTGGACATGCTGGGAATACCCGAAAGCAAAAAACGGATCTGGGCGAAAAAGCTAACTAAGCTGGCTTCGATCGATATCAAGCTCTACGTCAGACAATAGAACGGGTTTTCTTCAACTTTCGAAACCAACCAACATGGCAGCTGACAGTGCTTCACAAATCGAGTGGTCCGTTGCCTCCCAAGCATTGGCTGATCATGACAGTGGAATGTAAAAAATTAACTGCTTCCGCTACACTGTGCACATGGCATGCATATCATCAGGCATTGCTGCAGACAGAGCAGCAGCACAAACTCACAACCCGACCCCTGGATGTTGGTTGAACCTGGTACACACCACCTTTTAGGTTCGATTCTCGAGTGGCTGGAGCCACTTTTAGGGGATTTAATTGTTGCGCTTGAAGCATCATATTCAAAGCTCATGACGTTCTGGACGAGACGCTTAACACACCGTTTTGCTTCGCCAGACAGTTCGTCAAAGTGGCAGCTAAGCTTAGTCGATCTACCGGACTATCGAGCTCCTTTGGACGAACCAGCGCATAATACTCGTTGGAATAAGAGAAGATCCTTCATGCAAGCTAGACGTCTCCGTTAGTGTTACCGGTACGTCACTTTCCGTGAGAACTTGACGGCTTGGTTGGATAATCGAGCGATGAATACGAGTAAGGAAATCTATGAAAAAGTTGAATCCGAGCAATTGGATGAAAATTGTAGAAAGACATGCAGGAATCGATTTCATCGTTGGAAATGAGCTGACACAGTAGCAATTGAGTAAATATAGGAAGTTCAGTCAACTTAAGCTCAGATTACTCTGAGTAGCCTTCATATAATAGAAATGTATGCCCGACAAAGTTGAATTCAGAATGAAAAATATCGTGATATGTTTGGTATCAAGTGTGTAGAAATCGAGACTACCTAAAAGCATTAGGCGCAAAATATTCAATTCATACCGAGCACTTGGCGGTTGGATAAGGAAGTGGGTACAGACAGAATCAAGTGGATCCAAGTTATTGTCTGCCTATCTTGTGTCACCAAGAAACTCGATGTCTTGATAGTCCAGCCGTTGAATCAAGCAATTGTGCAACATTGTTCGAGCTTTCAAGGAAACAAAAAAACTAAATGAGCCAGTGAGTCGGATGGCTTAGGGAATGACAGGCATCACAATTTAAATAATTCCATATAGATAAGAACGATTAATGAAGCCGCTTCTTTGCGAATAGTTTCAGCTGGAGATATGATTCATAGCTTGTCTCGCGAGATTGCACATTCCCAACACAGAACATACACTGGAAGCCATTTTTAATGATAGTGCAGCTGTGAATGCCACTGCGAATGCGACCGATCGATTGCAATGGGATAACCTTCGCGGACTAGCAGCATTTAAAGCTTAGCTCATTGAATATAACGATACCAAAAGTCGGCACCGTACCCGTCGTCGAATTCTGGGCATGCATGCGAAGAAGAAGAAAACAAGCAAGCTAGCTTTTCCTCCTTCGATCTAGGCATAAGTGAAGCAAAAAATTTAAAAAATGAAACCCAAAAGTTATTCCGTCCTGTTACTGCAACTTGCACTGCATGCACGGCCATTACATGGGTTTTCTCGTCACGCATCAATTGCATGGAATAAAGCTAGTATTTTTTGATATCGGAGCCTACATAGCCATGCTGCGGGTATCTTTTCTCGCTCGTGATAATGCTAGGAAGCGAAGTCTCCACAGCCATTGCATATTCGAAGCACGAATCCACAGCCCTCCTCCGGCGATCTCAGAAACTGTCATTACTTAATAGCCTACGGCCAGAGTTTATCAAGCTATGTAAAATGCCTCATGCAAACGAGGAGAAGCTTCTCCAAGCTACCAGCAAAACTCGCAAAGCCAGAACAAGCAGATGTGGTTCTTGAAACGCTAACCTTCAGCTTGTCAAATTTGAAAGCTGTATTGGAGTTAGTTCAACGATGCTCTGCTTAAAAATGACGGCTTTGCTCCAGTCACCCCGAAAATCTCCTCAGACAATTTGTCAGGTATATCAAAGTTTTCTTGTCAGGAGATGCCGTTTTGTTCGGGCACGCTAGCTACCATTCGTCTCGAAGATCGGAGCTAAATGTAGCAGGCTGAGCTAGCGAGCCGATGATATAAAAAAAGTCACCGTATGTATCGTTTTATAAATTTCGTAGGGCTACGGCGCATCTTATATCCCTCAGCACGAAACGGTCTGATCGGAAGAGATCTGCCTGTGCGATTAATTCTCATGCAGTCTTTTAATTCTGATAATCGAGCAAAGTATTAGTTTACTATGAATCAAGCAAGAAATGATGTGACAATGTCCTCCCGCGCTCTTGGTATTTATTTATGTGGGGAATGAGAGAAGGAAAGAGGGAGAAAAGGAAAGGGTGTAGAAAGAAAAAAACGAGCGGACGCTTCAAAGCAATTGTATATCTTTCCCAAAGTTACTCCGCTGCTTTCGCTGAAACAAAACAATAGTCGACAACAAGGATTAGAAAATGCCAACGATCAGAGTGACTCAACCGTAAAATGTATGGTTTTTGACACTTGGAAACCCATCATTTTTCGGCTATCTATTTGGTGGCGGCCCTGAGTTTACCCCATTTGCTAGTACTACCTTCATCTTTTCCTTCGTCAACTCGGCGATTGGAGAACACGGTAGCTCCGCTTCCTTGCTCTCGCTGTATACGTTGAACGTCATCCTGATAAGCCGTTTCGTAAATCGGCAGATCCGTCGGGGCGGGAGAGCGCGTGATAAAGTTACCGGCGGGATGGTGGCTGTCCCCAACATTTAAATAGGGCCGCGAGGTCTTATCTTCGTAACTATCCTGGCGTTTAGGGATGACTGCTTTCGTCAAAAAGTCATGCCAACTATCCATTGTTTCTTGATCTGCAATCTGTGCTGGCTCTGAGATTTGGAAATGAGGCGCCGGCAATGGTGCCGTCGAAGAGGAATCTAATGAGATTCCGCTATCCTCCCTATTTGGGAGAGCTTGTGAGAGAGCGCTAAGATTAAAACTTTGAGGTTCCAACGGAGCATTATGAATCCCAAGACCAGCTTGTCCGTGTTTCCTGTTATCCGTTTCAACACTCTTTGATCGGTGATGAATAGGCAGTAAAGGAGGCGTCAGAGCTGTTGGGGAACTGGATATCACCTCAGGGTCATCGGTGTATCTGCTTTCATTTGCGGCTTCAGCAAGCAATCTCTCTTGTCGTCGCTTGACAACTAGCTTCTTAAACATGCTGACTGCTTTCACTGCGGCAACTACATTTCTGATACTCTTTGTGATCGCATTCTTGATCTCCTCATCAGTGGGTGGCTCGACGAGATCTGAGACATTCTCTTCTTTAGAGAGGAGAGTGTCCTTCCCATTGTTGGTTATCCACGGATGCGTTCTTAACTCGTCCATTGTAATTCGTTTTGTTGGGTCTCTCTGGAATATCCTTTTAAACAAGTCAAGAAGCTCTGGTGGGGTGTCGTCCGTGTATACGATTCTACCATCAGTGTCAATTTTGTGAGCCTGTGATCATCACGCCATTTTATACTTTGAAACATACGGTTCTTCGCGGATACTCTCGTAGAGTTCCATGATACTGTCGTGATCAAACGGTAGCCGACCATAGAAAAAGCAATAAAGGCATACGCCCATGGACCAAATATCTGCGGCTTTCCCATCATATTCTGTATGTCCAATCGTACACATTTCGGGTGGTAGGAAAGCAGGACTTCCGGCAGACTTGGACGTTTTCATGGCCGCATCTTTGTCAAACATCTCCGAGACGCCGAAATCAACAATTTTCAGACAGTTTTGGTGATTTAAAAGAAGGTTGTCTGGTTTTATATCCCGATGAATGATGCCCTGAGCATGTACTAAAATCTTATATCAGCCTCATGTTCATTTGAGTATTGTATTACCCGGAATGCTTACAATATTCAATTCCTAACATCAAATCTCTGAACCAATACCGGCAATCATCCTCTGCAAATGGAGTAGCGTTCTCTCCAATGCCTACTTGCATGATTACACCCTTTGAACACATCTCCAGGACCATGTACAACGAATCGCCGTCCGGGTCATCGAGAACTTCTATCAGATTGACGAGGTTTTCGTGATCAAGCTTCTTCATGACTGCAATCTCACCTCGGATGAGGTACAACGGGTTGGCGGCTTCTCCTTCTGTAGCAAGATCGGAACCTTTTCGACGATGCATGGGAACATTGAGTCGTCCGCCTCGAGCTGTCGCCGTCATTGTATGAGGACCATGCCGCATCAGGTTGGATTTGATTTGCTTTCGTAGACGAGATTTTGAGAACTCTTTTATCGCCTAGGTTGAGATATGAGACCATTGATGCGTTTAAGACTTTAGACAAAAGCAAGGGCATCTGGTACCATACATAGTCAACACCCTCCTGGTCTGTAGCTAGATGAACCGAACCAAATGACCCTCTCCCAATCTCTTGTTTTATAATGTACTGATTGATTCGTCTGTCGTCATTCTCGTTATATTGCATACTAGCATCCAGTGTTTCCTATAAGGTTAGAAATTAGGTCAGCGCTGCTTGCATTTGATCTTCGCAACAAGACTAACTTTGACTATTCGACGAGGTGTAGAGTGTGTTCGCTTGTGATGCCGAGTTGGTGAGCGGAATAGCGTCGCCGGAGACGACATGTGTCGATGCACCGGCGGCCGTCCTGTAAGAGTTGACTGCCCGGACTCATTAGGACCATCGTACTCGACTTCTTGCGCAGCGATCGTGCCGGCAGAGGAGTCAATTGGAAGAGGCTCTGCCGTAATGTATTGGCTGCCGCTTTTCTGTGCCATGGCGGGGTATCCTATTGTTTATTTAGAGAATTTGAGAATTTGCAATTTCGACGATAGTATCTGCGTCTAAACAGCTGACGGGCTCCACCCTGTTGGGCGCTCGGATCTTACCGAGCTGAAGAGGGGAACTCTTGGCGAGCTGCTGGCGGTGTGTTTCCGGAGGGCTTGTAGAAAGATTGTCGTTGTGAAGTGTAGAGGGTTTACAATTCGTAGTCGCGATAGATCCTGGCCTTTGAGCCAAGGAATCTAGAAGTATCGAAGCTCCTGCAATTAGCGGCGGGGTTTGGGACAATCATCAAGGGAGGGACCAAACGAGGAGGGTTGGGTGGTTTTCATCTGTGCAGTTCGAATCGAAATCCGAACGGCAGCTAGCCGGGCACCCCGCTCTCCAAAACCACCCGAAGATCGCCTTGCACGGCCACTGCTCGGGCGAAGGCGCTAATGCTTGGGGATCTCTCAGCTGTCACACACCCTGTTGTTGGGTCCTTCACGAATGAGCGCTCGCAAGTGACTTTCCTCTCGACTTCGCGTTAGCTTTAGGACGATGAACATTATAACTTCCGACATCCTCGAGAGCTAACGATGAAGCGCCGCATTACCTTCATACATTCTCCACAGGAGGAGCTTCGCGACGATAATCTAAATCTCTCGAAAGATAGCCTGCATGTAAAGAATCTAAATGCCATCCGAGAAGATCGATTCACGTTTGCATTCCACGAACTGCCACAATTTGTACGTGGCTTTGTCCTCTGGCCAGCTAGCACTCCAAGCTAATTTAATGCAATAGATCCAAGATGTCGTCAGGCAAACCCACGAGCTATACATTCGCTTCGATAATGGCAAAGATCACGCTGAAAAGTGGAATGGTCCATTCGCGTCAAGACTGCCGCTTGGCGTGCACATATTCGCAATACCTCTAAGAGAGTCCAAAATGTAGGCCGAATTTCTCTTAGTCATGAATCATGAAGAAATAATTCTAATATAGGAATACACATAGGGGGAATCTTTGCTCATTCATGTCGAAATATGCAGTCATCTCCTGTAGTTCCATCAAGGTATGCGTCTCCGTTGGTAGTCTGTGGTAGCTGCATTATAACATTATCTATTACTCTAACATTTTATTCAGGACAATTTCACGGATCCCAAGCGATCTAAACAATTTTATACACCAGACCCTGCCGTTCTATCCCGGCTTCTCAAACCTCTATCCAATAAACTCTGCGGCATTACGAATAAACCCTGCAAAGAGACTATATTAGCGTTTGAGACTGCTTCTACTATAGATGTCAAATATGATGCGATATCACAAGTCTTTGAAGTTAATTTTCTATGGAACACCCATTCCACTGGAAATGGGAAGGATGGCAGTTGGGATATTCTCATAAAACCAAACAGTCCCAAGAATAAAGTAGAGGTCGCTGTCTTTACCATCGGCAAAAATGCTGACCGGGAAGAGATCAAATTGCAAGGCCATCTCGCACTGATAGGACACGACACAGAATTTAGTACGAATGTCAATCAAAAATAGGGAGTGTATCAGTCGTTTGCTAACGCTTCGGATTTGCAGAGGAAACTGTGATCGTATTCCCAGCAAGGCACCATCCTCGTCCCAATATCTATATGGCAGATTTCAACAGACCCACAGGATTACACCCGAAGCTCGAGGTTACATTGGCCCTAGGAGGCCGCTCTCCGAGCGAAGAATGCACATTAAACGCCTTCTTTACCGTTCCTCAACCCTTTTTCGTAGACCCGTACCAACTCGATGACACAAAGCTTATGAAATCGTACGGGATAAACAATGTTCGGGTTGTTGAAGGAGAAACAGACCTGGAAGCTCCAACATGGGCAATGACAAAGTGGGGTGCGATAGTGCTTGCTGAGTTAGATGTTAAAGAGTATCTGAAGGGATGGTCGAAAGATCGTGCTCCTATGGAGTTTACACTGCCGTTGCATCTTCGATACCTACCGACGCATCCTGAAAAATGGAACGAAACGGCTCCCTTACCGTGGCCAACGGTTTTTTGGGCATGCCATTCTGAGCAATGTGAGTCTTGCGTATTTACCACATGCCTCGGATACTGTACTAACAAGAGATTGATAGGGAGCAAAATGACCACCAATCCCTTTGATAGGAGAATGTTAGGTTACGAGGATTACTTTCCCGAACAAACTTACTTTCATCATTTGACCCCAAAACTCATAAACACGACCCTCTCGAGCTCTAGTTTGCAGGTTCCGATACTTAACTCTGTGGATGCGCAATTCATTGAATGGGGTACCATGGGGCTAGTGGCTGTCGGATTCACTTGGGTTTTTATTAGAACCTTTACTAGTCTTGTAGGAGCTGGGAACAAGAAGGCAGAAGAGCACAAGAAGAAAGAATGAGGCACTCATTAAGCTTGTAATTTTTGGAGACTTGGGAAGTATCGAAACAGGTTGACTTGTCGCAATGGTACATGCATATACTTCGGTTGCATCTTGTATGGCGTCTAATTTGCTAGCTATATCCTGTCCCATATTGAAGAGTTATTATGATATATTAGCCTTTTCCAAAAATGTCGATTCTTGTAGTGATTAGATTTTGCTTTCGAGGCTATATAATCTAAGCTTGACAGTATATTTTCGGTTATGTTATCGATTACCTAAAAAATTTGGCGTTGCGCGCCAAAATCTCAAGCCATTTTCTGCGCCGAATATTTCATGATATCATTTTCTTCAAACAGTTATTCTACGACGCCCAAAAAAATCATGTCTAAAATCGCAGATTGGATTTCGCGCAACGGCGCCCAGATCCACCCATCTCTCAAAATCACACGCTCCGACTCTGGGGGACTCGTAATTGGTACGCATCCTGCTCGATCTCACCTTCCAATGCTAACATTGTATACTCTCAATGCGAAGCCTCCTCTGAAAATATACCCGCCTCAACTGCGATCTTAAGCATACCCTCTGATTCAATATTAACCCTCACAAACAGCGTTTTATCAACCATCACGCCCGAACTCAACGAAAAGGCACAATGGCCCGCCCTCATAATCACAGTCATGTACGAAGCCTCAAAACCAGACTCGAAATGGCGAGCGTATCTCGACAGTCTACCCAAACAATTCGATACATTGATGTACTGGACTTCCGAAGAGCTCGAAGAGCTGGACGGCTCAGCGGTGATAAGTAAAATTGGGAAGGAAGAATCGGAAATGTGGTATTCCGTCGACTTTCAAAAATTTTTGAACAAGTATGGGGGCGAGTTTGAAGGGGTGGATGTATCACTAGAAGCTTTTCACAGGGTAGGGTCTTGGATTATGGCGTTTTCTTCAGATTTGGAGAAACCAGCGGATGTGGAGAATCCGAGAGATGAAGATGAGATGGAAGAGGATGATATCGAGTATGATGCTTTGGATAGTTATAAGGCCATGGTCCCTTTTGGGCATTTAATACCATCGGATTGCGATTTGGCCAACGTGAGCAACCATTTATCTTGTCGTGGGAGTAACATGATACTGATATGAATATAGTGCGAGCTCGAGACCTCGGAATCTGCGGTATCTTTTGTCACAATAAAGGATATACCAGCCAATTCAACTCTCTACATCGACCCTGGCCCTCTGCCACGATCCGATCTCCTACGACGAGTCGGAAGCTATCCTCAATCATCCGCACAACACGACGTAGTGGAAATAGACTCAACTCTCATTATTTCCGTAGCAGGAAAAGCATTGTCCGACGCTGCTCAAGAATCACGGATAGACAAACTCGTGGAGGAGGAGATCCTCGAGGACTCATACGATATAGAGGCAGATGGGGGTATACCTTCCGAGATTCTCTATGTGATCCAGGGATTTATCGTCGATGATGGAACATTTCAGTCTTGCGTCGAGCAAGAAAATTTTCCAAAGGCGAAGAAGGATGCTGTAACGAGGGATGTGATTTTGGAGGTTATCGAGAAAAGAAGAGAGATGTATAGGACAACAGCGGATGAGGATATGGCGTTATTGAACTCAGATACTGAACTTACAAAGAGGAAGAAAATGGCAGTTGAAGTGAGATTAGGCGAGAAAGAGATATTGAAGAGAATGGAAGATACAGTCAAAAGCTGGGGTGACTCCCAAGTAGAAGGAAAAGGTAGCAGGAAAAGAATGAAGACGAGGTGAAATTGAAGTGAGTCCAAGACTGCATGACTAAATCGTAAAGATCATACATCTCGAAGGATTAAACGGCACCACCGTTCGGCCTAACGGAGGTCCGAGGAGGTCCATCGATATTGAGCGATTCATCGCGAGCCCATACAACGATATCCTAGTTACTAGCTTGAAAAAGACAACAAGTAAGGGAGATATACCTAGAGTTGGCTGTACGATATGTAGACAAACTAGACATCAATATAAACCACTATTATTACAGAACTTTGCTAAACTTCTAAAGCTTGAGAGACATACTTGATGACCAGGTATATACTATATAATCTATAGAACAATATCTTCACGCTCGAATCCAATTATAGACGCCCCAAAAAGCCTCACCACAATCCCATCAAAAATATCGTACAACCAAAATATCCAATATTTATTCAAATCCTCATCTCCTCTTCCAAAATTTTATACTCCTTTCTCTTTTTCTTCAAACTAGGACGTAATCGAGCCTTTGTCTTTCCAATCCACCTAGCGAGTCCCACAAATATTTTCTTTTCGCCAAACCAACTGACCCCAAAGCCAACTATTGAAATCAATATAATCATCCCCTTGAACGACAGCGACATATCCGTCAGCTCGATGAAATCCATAATAGACTTCGCGGGGTCGAGTAACAAATATGTGACAATGCCTAGAGCAACAAAGATCGTGACAACATATGGGACTGATAACCACAAGTTAGCAATTGCATGTCGATCCGACTCCCTGACAATACTTACAATTCTGTGACATGGGCTTTCTGAACGGTGGACCAACGCTCAAGATGACGCTGGCGAGAATGTACTGATACCCTGAAGCCAAAAATAAACTGGTATTTTGCGAGTTGAGAATGTTGGATTTATCCGGATCGACAACCGGCGGGATATAGAATGATTGTCGTTCGACGAGCTCAAGCACAACAAGTTGAGTGACCAGACATATGAACATTTGTCCGAGAAGAGGCGTTAGAACTTTGCGGGAGACTAAGCTTGCGGTCGGCCGTTTAATAGAGAGTTTTTCGGAAGGATCACTCCAGCTCACTGCATAGTTCGTTAGTTGGCGAATTAATTGTTCAGCTATATTTGAGACTTACTGAAAATCGCAATCGGTAGGATGAGTAATAAATCGATGAATAGGTACTAAGGCGTGGATTAGAAGCTTTTTCGAAGGGAATATAAGGATATTTAGGTACCTGGAAATCCCCCAAGTTTGAACCAGATTTGTACAAGATGCTGACGCTAATGAATTGGATGGCCGAATATAAACTCATATACTTGAAGCAGCTAAAGCTTGTTACAAGCGAAGCTCGTCCCTCCCTATTGATGGAATTAGCTTGTGTGCGTATGAATACCTGAATTACGAAACCTACCGAATGACTTGGGGAACACAAGAAATTTCGAAAACCCGACTCGTGAATGGTGCGGCGACCGAAGCCTCAGCTTCCGATAACGAAATACCAACATCGGCGGCCTTCAAAGCACCACAGTCGTTGGCTCCATCGCCGCAGAAGCATACAGTGTAATCCAAGCTCTGGAGTTTCTCGACAAGTTCGTGTTTCTCGTCTGGGGACATACGGGCGAACACTTGTCCGATAACCAGCATTCGCTGCATCACCTCTACAGGTGCGAAGTCGATCATCCATCTAAAAACTTCACCGCTAACAGCTATCGAATAGTTTCGCATGTTGTTGATATCATAAGGTAACGACAAATCGCCATCTGGTGGAGCTGGTAGCGGCTGTAGCGTATTCTCATCTAGTTTGTAGATCTTGTTGTCAACACTTTCCCATTGAAGCTTCGATCCTGAGGTCCCCGAGTCGCCCTCAACGAAATGAGGAACGAATACGTGTGCCCTTTTGTCGATGAGCTCACATTCCCGAGCGACGGAGATAGCCGTAAGGATATTGTCACCGGTGCACATGATACACCTGAGGTTAGCCTGTTTTAATTCTTTCATGACTCCGGTTGTGCTTGGCTTCAGTTTATTTTCGAAAATGATGAAACCGCAAAACTCTAGGTCTTTCTCAGCCTCTTCACGCTTCATCTTTTGGGCTTTGACCCATGACAATTTCTTGATGTTTTTCGTAGCACAGGCGATGACACGGAAACCTCGGTGCGTATAATACGATAGTAGATCATCATAATCTTCTGGAACTATTAAATTCGTTAGCTTCTCAAAGAAATTATATATCATGGTATATTCCACTTACAGCTTTCTCGTTTGCAAATCTCAGACATACACTCTGGTGCACCCTTGACATAGATATCGCATCCGCTTTGGCCGAATTGTTTGACAATGACACTAGCACGACGAAGCTGAGAGACGAACTCGAAAGACTTGAAAACCCCAAGTTCCAAGGGAATTTCGCCATCGTCGCCGTCCCCGTATTTTTTCCCAGAGGGGGGACGAACAACAGGTGGTGAGATTGCATTGGCTTGTGCACTCTGAATTTCTTCGCTATTTCGTCGCTTATGCGAGCCGGCTTCTTCATACGACCAGCCAGTGAACTCAAACATTTTTTGGTCCAAAGGATCGCCAATGAGTTCGCCATCGATGAGCCTGAGCGAATGACAAGTCGCCATAGTCTGCAAGATTGCTTTGTTTGTGACAAAATCGACGGATGGATCCCGTTCGAATGTATTTGGTGGAAGGAGTGTGAGCGATTCGGTGTAAATATCTGAGAATTTTTTCATACTTCGTTGAACAGCTCTTACACCGAGAACATCGAGTCCATCTTCCGTTAGCGTTCCCGTTTTATCGAAGCATATCACATCCAATTTTCCGGCTACGTTGACTCTCATTGGACTGATGCAAAAGATTTTCAGCTTCTTAAGTCTTGCAAGCGCGAAATTTGTGCCGATGGTCAGGGTTGCTGGAAGAGCAGGCGGGACGACAATGGTAATTAGGTCCAAAGCTCGGACAACGATTAGATGAGGAGCGAGCTGTTGCCACGATTAGTAATTGGCTATGATAAATTGGATGATAGAGCTTACCCCGAGTTCAATGAATCGTATAAGCGTCGCAATAAACCCAAGCATGGCAATAAGAGCCATAACACTGATATAGTAGAAACTGTCGCGATAAAACTTGAAACCAGTTGGTTTCGGGAATAGCATACTTCGTACTAGGGCACCTTTCGTAGTATTGAAACCAGTGCGCACGACGAGAGCCAATGCAACGGCTTCTTCGTCCCGTCCATCTTGCGGTCTCCGTGCACGGATGATCTTCGTGCCACAGAATAAGAAGTGTTTTGAGAACGCTGGCTTAACTGAAGAAGCGCCGAGATCCAATTCCTGCAGCGCCTCATCGGTACAAGGCACTTTCGAAACCGGTACCGACTCTCCAGTAAGCATACTTTCGTTAACGATACAGTCTCCAGAAAGTAGAATACTATCACAAGGGAATAATGTCAAGCTCGGATCGGTCACTTCGTAAACATCCCCGGGTACCAAATCGGCCGAGGAAACATATTCCCAATAACCGTTTCGTAAAACCCGGACGTCACAAACGAATTTAGATATCTCGCGCAATCGCTTCATTGTTGATTTCGTCTCGATGAGAGTGCTGGTGATACTAGCAATCGATATGAGAAAAATACAACTAGCGTAGTAGTAATATTCGTCCATAGACCATAATATTATACTGGCGATCTGGAAGACGTAGAATGGGTGGAATACTTCATCCAGGAACAAGTTCATCGTACTCTTTTCCTCAATGTCAATCACATTGGGGCCGAAAACAGAGGCACGCTGGTCCTGCTGGTCATTGTCCACACCCTGACGGGCAGATAGAATGCTGTCCCATTCCGGATCTTTCCAGTGACTGGTGAGCATAAACTTGTCTTCGATGGGGTTGTAGCAGAAACGGATGTAACGGTAGTCAAGGTATCGTAGGTAGTTCAATATCGGGTCATCATCCTCTTCCGCCTCCTCAGCTGCAGCGACAGCCTTTTCAGAAGGTGGACCGAATACTGTCGACAAGACCATTCCGTAGGAGCGTTTTCCTATCCGGTGCAAGCTAAACTCGTTCCATTGGTTCTGTTCAAGCTTGTTAGCACCACATTGAAAGCCGTTTTAATACAAGCACCAACCTCAATGACCACCCATTCACAATCTCTCAGCGGACACGGCTTTCCTGTCAAGCGCACCCTCCACCGAGGCATCCAACGTAACATCAAATAAAATAAACCAAATGTAAGCACGGATAACACAGTGACAATCGCTGACCCCAATTTGCTAGTTCTGAATCCTCCCACGATTATCGTCAAGTCTTCGGTAAGGATATGGATTTTCTGGTTGGACCGTAACGGCCCTCGAAGAAATAGACGGCTTGTATCGGTGGCATTTGTATCCTCTCTGTCCAATAATGGTAGTTCTTGTAAATCTCTTGAAGTCCTCGGCGACCGAGCCAGGGATTGACGTCGAGACCCTGCTTCGAGGTCAAGATCGATATCTCCGTCCCAAGCACCAAACTGAAAGTCGTCGTCCTCCTCCCCGTCGATGATAGCCTCCTCGTTGTCCCAATTATCAACTTCATCTTGTTGGAAAAACGTGAAACTGGCTTCCGAGTCGGTGCGAGATCGTCGACGATGTGCGAACGCGGATACGCTGGAGGGTACACTTTCGGTGATCGGACCACTAAATATATCTTCCTGTGACATCTCCACGCCGTCGGCGTGCGAGTAAAAGCTGGCGTTGGAGACATTCGATTCTGCACGTGGCCGAGGGCCAGGCCGGGGCGAGGGCGACGGAGAAGTCATCGTGTATCGCGTGGCTGGTGTCTCGCATACAGCCGACAGTCGTGGGTCGTCGTAGTCGGTGGCCGAAAGGCTTGAGAGATGTTACGGACCAGGGTAGAGGAAGAGATGAAAGACGGAAGAGTTTTTCAGCGAGGCACCAGACATTCTAATGTGCCCGCACGGGGTGGATTGAGAAACAGGAAACTCGAAGGACCCCAGCCTGTTCAGTTCGCCCAAGATGCATCATCGCCAAGCCAAGAAGGATGCGAGTCCCTCGCCTGCCTCACACGGGCCGCTGCCTCTTTTTGCAGCGACCAATTATAACTCTGCGGCAGATAAATACCACGCACTCTACGCAATCCCTGAGATCGAATCTTGAAAGTTTTAAACAGGAATACGAATCTTTGCAATGTAATTTAATTTAAACGCTCAACGCGAATTATAATACTCTTTTGCATTATCTAATGTACGAGACAAGTATTATGTATTTTTTACTACATTAAATATCACTTTCACAATTATAGCCATGCTTACTTTATATACAGAGTTAGCGCCGCATCACTTGGATTAGCACTAGGGAAACACCTATTTGGTGATATCGATTGAGCAGCACTTCTGACCTTATCAAAATCTAAATAATAGAAATGATTACTCAGCTATTTAGTCATGGTGATTGCCAATTCTCTACTACAAGCCCAGTCCACGGATGTCGCTCCTCGGTTCCAGCCATGCGAATCAACTAACCCTCCTCACCTCAGAATCGGCTCCACGCACTTGCTTTCACAATGATGCAAATTATTATCAGCGCTTTATGTGAAATAATACGGACGTGTATTCTAGAGCCGCTCCTTCAGCATTCTAACTATAAATATCCCACAGCTATCTTCTAACTTCATTTCTTACTTGGCCAGTCTTCACTATCTTCGCTATCTCTCAGGCCTTTTATCAACATCAGTAAAGTACCTTGTATCCTCACCTCCCTATCTCTTTGGCATCCTCAGTCAACTAGGATCACAATCTAACTCCGTAGGTCAAAAGCATTTTGAATAGCGGATTGTTTCAGTATAAATATCAGCTAACAATAAGTTACACAAAATTCAGCAGTATTCGATCAAACCTTTTATACATCCGCCATCGAATATGACCTTACCTGGAACCTCCACTCCCGTCATGTTTGTTGCGATCTATGTCGAGAAAGACGGAAAGCAAAAGCAAAGATGGAGCTTAGGAGGACGCACAGGCAAAAACACACCATTTTATCGATAGGCTCAAGGAAAGCTCCCCGTCCGAGAAACCCTCTGATACCGGCGGGAAACGCAAATTAGATGACACCGATTTCACGGTGGTGAAAGTCGAGAAACGCGATGGGAACATTAAACGCTGACTTGTTGCTGCACGAAACCCAACTTGCTCCCAAGTTTCAGGAGAGAAACCATTCTTTCTAGATTACGCAAAGGAGGAACCGGAAGCCAAACGATCCAAGTCGTACCTCCCAAAATGTCATTTTGGAGAATGCAATGAGACCGTGTGTGTCGCAAAATGCACACTTCTGGCTCTACTTGAGGCACCTAGTGTTTTTCTTTATAAATTGTTCTGCTTTAAAATGCGAATTATCCTCAGATGTCAATATACTTGATCTAGAGTATAAGTATTAGTGAAAGAATGCAATTTTAGTGTCGCTGATTCTCATAACCATTTCGTGAGAAATTCTGTATCCTGCATCCTGCATCAAGATCATATCAAGTATCATGTTTTGAAAACGAATGTGTGTTGGTTGTTTGGTGGGCTTTGGTTCCCCGGGGACGCACCGGGAGGCAATACCGGGGCGCGGGGCCCAATCAACAGGCTCGAATATCAAAGCTAAATTTTTGAAGCTCCAACATCTACAAACTCAACAATCGCCTCTGGCCTCCCACGCTTGTGAACAAACGATACGATATTTCGATTACCAACATACCCAAACGAATTCAAGCTAGCAAGCGAATATAAATAATATCAAGAAGTCCCTGAAATCATCGTCGCCATGGTTGCCCACCATACAGGCTTGAAGCCCAAGGACAAGGGTCTCACAACGTCCGAAGCGGAGAGATACGCCCAAGCATGCGCTGAAGTCGCAAATCACCTCATCCAACTTCACGAAGAGACGGCCGGCAAGGGAAAGGATGTCAATTTGAACTCTTTGCGAGGGATGGTCGCTAAAAAGCACAGGCTCACAAGAACGCCCCCGTTGACCGACATTATCGCCGCCGTTCCAGAACATTACAAGAAGTACATTGTGCCAAAGCTAGTCGCGAAGCCAGTTCGTAAGTACATAGTACAGTTATGGATCTGTTAGGGTGATAGCTCTACTAATAAACCGCATTTAGGAACAAGCTCCGGTATTGCTGTTGTGGCTGTCATGTGCAAGCCTCACAGATGTCCTCACATTTCCTTCGTACGATTGCTCCTATTCCTCGCATTATTTAATTCTTGTTAACCCCAGCATAGACCGGAAATATCTGCGTTTATTGTCCTGGCGGTCCGGATTCGGATTTTGAATACAGCACACAATCCTACACCGGCTACGAGCCCACCAGCATGCGAGCAATCCGTGCCCGCTACGATCCATTCGAACAAGCCCGCGGCCGTGTCGAGCAGCTACGTCAGTTAGGTCACAGTGTCGACAAGGTCGAATATATCATCATGGGAGGCACATTCATGTCTCTCCCGGAGTCTTATCGAGATTGGTTCATCAGCAACCTTCACAACGCCCTCTCCGGCCATACAACCGAGAATGTAGATGAGGCAGTCCAGTTTGGCGAACAGTCGCAAACAAAGTGCGTGGGAATTACTATCGAAACCAGACCGGATTATTGTCTTGATACACATCTGTCGTCGATGCTTCGGTACGGTTGCACCCGTCTCGAAATCGGTGTTCAGAGCTTATACGAGGATGTCGCGCGAGATACAAACCGTGGGCATACTGTAAAGGCTGTATGCGAGACTTTCAAGTTAGCAAAAGATACTGGCTACAAGGTTGTGTCGCACATGATGCCTGATTTGCCTAACTGTGGAATGGAAAGAGATTTAGACCAATTCAGAGAGTACTTTGAGAATCCTGAGTTTAGGACGGACGGTTTAAAGATATATCCCACGCTGGTTATCAGAGGAACCGGATTGTACGAACTTTGGAGAACAGGTCGCTACAAGAACTATACACCGAACGCCTTAATCGATCTTGTAGCGAGGATTATGGCTTTAGTGCCTCCATGGACGAGAATCTATCGAGTTCAACGAGATATTCCGATGCCTCTAGTTACCTCTGGTGTTGAGAACGGAAACTTGAGAGAACTAGCGTTGGCGAGAATGAAGGACTTTGGTACTACTTGTCGGGATGTCAGAACTCGGGAGGTTGGAATCCAGGAAATCAAGCATAAGGTTCGGCCAGACCAGGTGGAGCTCATCCGAAGAGATTATACAGCAAACGGTGGATGGGAGACATTCCTGTCCTACGAGGATCCGAAACAGGATATCCTTATTGGTTTGCTACGACTAAGAAAGTGTTCAGATCGCACGTTTAGACCTGAACTTACGGGCCAGCCGACTAGTTTAGTTAGGGAACTGCACGTCTATGGAAGCGCCGTCCCAGTTCACGGCAGAAACCCGAAGAAATTCCAACATCAAGGTTTCGGAACATTACTAATGGAAGAAGCGGAAAGGATTGCGAGAGATGAACATGGCAGTGAGAAAATTAGCGTGTAAGTCCTACCCGTTCGTGACCTATAGGCAGCAAAACTAACGAGTGGTATAGTATCAGCGGTGTTGGCGTACGTAAATACTACGCTGGGCTTGGCTATTACTTAGATGGGCCATACATGTCCAAAATGCTCGTTTAGATATTCAGAATCTCGTGATATATTATTCATGTAGTCGTTAGGTTGATGTATATAGGGGTATCTAGGAGGCAATTTTAGGCGTTCAGGATCCTGGGAAACTTTTGGGTATCATCAATTCGTCATATCTATCATTTGCATATTATACATTAGCCGCTATTAAAGTACAATTTGACCAATCACTAGAACCATCAGTCGCTATCGTCGTCACTACCATAGGCGACTAGAGGACCTCCACCGGTCGCTTTCTCTGCAACTTTTACATTAGTACTGTTCTGTGTTTTCTGCGCATAAGTCCTAAGTGCGGCCAACGTGCTTCCCGATAGTATGCCTCCATCTGCCTTTGCCTCCTCTGGTGGGGATTCAAGCAGACCCGCTCTATCGCCGCCTTCAAGTTGCTCATAACCTTGCCTTCCAGCTGGGCTAACGGCATCTGTTCCTCTATTATACCAAATCTCCTCGGGCGCCTCGTAGCCTTGTAGTCCAAACCCACTTTCCATCTTCCTTCTCTTTCTAGCCTCAGGATCCTTGCCCTCCAATTCTGCCACATACTCCGCCGGTAGCGCTCTCCTAATCGCCTCTGCAGCCTGTTCTTCTATCCTTCTCTTATCGCGTGCCTGAGCCAATGGGTTAGGATCAACTGTCGCCCATCTAACGTTCAGGATTTCGTTGTGGTCGAGAGACTGGTGAGCCATTGCCTCTTTTGCAAATTGGGCGTTGGCTTCGTTAGTATATGTTACGAATGCGACACCGCGAGAATTCAAGACTCGTACTATAAAGCAAAAATGTCAGTATATGTCCTTTAAAGATAGGGAAACAATTGGGAATGTCGTACTTCTCTCGACCTGACCCCATTCACCGAAATGCCTAGCGACAATCTCCTCGATATCGTCACTAACGTGTATTCTTCCAATATACAGCGTTCTGTTCTGCCTCATAAAACTCCCCACACCACCCATATCATCGCGGTAGTCGGAATGCTTGTCCCGACCGAAAGCGTCGATATTCGGATTGAAAAGATCGTGAATGGTAGGCAGTCGGTGCAGATATTCACAGTGATGTCCGTGAGGACAGAGACCGCGAGCGAAGAAGAGACAAAAATAAGAGCCGGGAACTCGGTCGGCTTTGGTGTATCCTGAATCCTTCGCGATGTTACAACGTCCTTCGGCGTGGTGTTTCGAGATGTACTTGTCCTCGCGATCTCCGCCGGACCACTTGTTGTACCAGATGTTCCAGACGGTACCGGTTTGCTGGGGGATTTCGCCGGGTTTGAAAGTGGCTATGTCGACTTGGGGTCTCGCGGGCCGCCGCCGCTTCTTGGTTGGGGCTACGCCCGTGTCTTTGGATCTCAAGGCGACAGCATCTTCTGTGGATGTTTCTGGGGCTGTCGTGTCTTCCTGCGCGTCGGATTCCGGAGCCCTTGTGGCGAGGGTCGCATCAGCCTCCGCCATCGTAAAGCGAAGCTGAAGACTCTGTTTGTAGAGATATGAAGTTGTGTGGCTTCGGGGTGTTCAAGTTCTTTGGGGCTACGGGATTGCGGTGTCGATTTCGTCGAAGGTGTGATTGGTAATGGAGATTGATCACAATATTTGAAGCTCGAAATCTTGAAGGCCATTCGGCGCGCTAAACCCTAAGCCTAATTTGGACGACGGCAAATTACAACAGATACGACACATCCTTCTGAGATCACTAACGAGTTCGTTCAGGCGAATGGTATTGTTCCGAAAATACACCATGTGCACCAAATAACAGGCAACTTGCTGCAATATTTTAAAACCTCTGAAGTGATTGATCAAGTGCCAGCCATATAATATTTTATTATTCTTCTGTAGTTCTGCGCCTTTTATTATATAATTCTCAGCTAGCCTCGGTAATAGCTGAATAGTTACAATCGTGTCTCAGTGCTCAAAGATCCATGTACTAGCACAGTAATCTCCTCTTACTCATAAATTTACCGTAGCTTCAGTTTCGACCTAATATTCCGTACCGAGACGGCACATGTCCTTTAGGAGAGTCTTAAAAATTTGTACCTTGCCAAATCAGAGCTCAGATGAAGGGTATTGAAATGAAAGGTTCAGTCCCAAAATCGAGCTTAAGCTTGCAAAATTCCGATTCTGGATCCATTTTTGAAAAGTTTTTTTTTAAAGTCACCCCGTTCAATTTTGCTACCGATGGGCGTACCCGTTAAGGGGTAGATCATGGGACTTTAGTAGTGCACCTTGCACACTCGGCTCCGGATGCTACTCATTGGCGTAATGCATCATGGCCCGCCACACAATATATGGGTTGTGCTTTGAATGCGAATTAGATAGATATAAGAGTTCATTTCAGTAACTTTCGTATTACATTACTCTCGTTACCGCGATTACTCCTGACTTTCGATGGCATAAAAGTGTGCTGGCCAATAATCTGTTTATTCAATCCGCAGCATTTTATAATAAATCATGTGAGGCAGCAGTATGAGCTATCAGTCCGCATATTGAATTTGATAGTGACATCAAGGATGCTATTTTGCATATAATTTTTTTTGGTGTGTGGCTTTTCGATCTCTCCTTTCTCCCACATATCAGCATCCTATCTAGTTCATGACCTTTTGAAGCTAACATATTGTTGATCTGTGATAATTACATTCGTATACATTCAGGCTTGCAAGGTGGTCTAGATTTGGTTGTTGTTGTGCTTCAATACACGTGCTGTTCCACTCCTCATTATAATACCTCCCGTGATCGAACCCGAGTGGAGTAATATTCCTCTGCAATAGTGACTCCCCGCACCTCTGCGAGATCTCGGTAGCAACGTTCCTAGTGAATATGGGAAATGACAAAAATGGTGTTCGATACATACTAAAAAGTCTTGATACTAGAGTAGATACCTATGTGCGCCACTGCCATGGTTTCATTTCCTCAAAACACAGCAATAATTCTGCAAGGGGATACTTCAAGACTAACAAGATTAGAAGCAAGGGCTGATTACTAGACGGAGGCGAGGGGTCTTTGGGGTTCAGTCTCGTTTTCAAGGTTCTCAGATTCGCAGGCTTTCTTTCAGAGAACCTTTACCTCGTCTGTGTGCACAATGCCTGAAAGCTTTAGTATAAGAATCTGTTATAATTACGAAACTTACAAGAAATCCATACCACCCAATCGCAATCACTGAGATAAAGAGAGCTCTTGATGACGTACTAAAGAGGAGACAATTATCCTCTTCGTCCCAAAAAACGCATTATCAAAGAATGTAATATTCCGGTACGAGACTACAGCCCCGATTTGGGACCGATTTGTAGATGCTTCGTAGCTGGGAAACCGAAATCTCCGACTTTATCTGGGGCGCTAATCCAAATCTATAGATAGAGCTCGCATTCTCGCTCCATCTATAAATTCCAATTGTTAAAATAGTTGGAAAAGAAATTTGACTTTTATATTTGACTAGTCGACTGTCTAGATGGTCAAATTATACTACTATATTATTAAATGCTTATTACGATTCACAACATCTCCCGATTTCTCTTTCTATTAGAGTGTTAACTAGTCTCGCATGCCAAACTCTCACCCCCAACAGACTTAACTAACTTCATCTAGTCTAACGACTCTGCCCAGCATTTTTAACCTTAATTCTCGCGATACTTTTAGTGCTGGTGTTCTGTGCATGGATCCTGAGATTTCAGAGTTGGATAATATAATAACGCAGAGTAGCATTTGTGATACGCTACGGATTTTTCATAAAGTAAATATGTCGTCCAAGAGTACTTTCCACTGGGCTCCGAGATTTCTTTTCATATTTAATTAAAGTCTTATTCAAGTTGAGTAGAAATTTCGAAATGATTCATTAATTCATTACACGACGCCTTACATCTTATCACGTGTAGTGAATAATATTAAAATATATTTGTAGATATTAATATTAGCATTTATTGACCAACTTGCTAATTTGAGAGTATTATTTCTTATATTTATTTGCGAGGCCATCCGAAATCTCAGGGTCATTAGATTTGTTTTATTTTATGGCATCAAAAGTTGTAGGTTTTCTGTCAGAACACCTGAGCTAACACCATTTTTTGGCGATATCCTGTTCTTAAACGTGTTATCGTCTATCCAGAGACTCTAGTTGCTTCGCCTGTTCATCGATATATTGTGGAGTATTTGGGTGCAGGTAATAATTCTTGGCTTCTTAATTGATTCTTCTCGTCTTAATGCTCATGACCATTAGCCCCTTTAGAATTCATAGCTCTTCGCCGTTGCGAGTTTCAAGCACATGTCATCAGGAGCCTCGTCATGAACGGTCTCTAAAGAATATGGAAGCCTGTGCATATTTGTAATTTAGACTTATATTTTTCATATAACAGTGTCGCCACCTTTAGCTTTCGTAATTTGTAAGCGACCATGCTTAATGTCTGCAATTACCTCTTTACGATAGTCAGCTTCATAGATTCTTCGAGGGTTCGCCTAGGTTATAAGGTATATACCGCTTCTTGGCAGCATTGATCGTGAACAGCTCCGCAGCTTCCATTAAAGCCTACGTAGAAGATATGCTATATGTGAACATTCAAACTGGATGATTTATGATGTAATCTCACTTGTATCTCCTCTCATAACAGCGATCTAAAACTTGCGCTGAATTGCATTACCTTAATACTTTTATAAAATAACATATAGGTTTGCTTGAAGGTACTGCTTAGACTCAGCCTTTAATATTATAATTCCGTTGATAATATGAACTGGCTGAGAAATCATTTCCATTGCATTAGCTCTAGTAGAAAACTGATATCCGAGTTGGTAAATTGACCTGGTTCGCCTTAATGAGAGATGGATTATTGCTTTCGTATCTTACGATTGATGGCCTAGAAAACAGATCATCATTATTTTTAGTATTCTTCCTGCCAAGAAGCCCGGCTTCTACAGGATAGTACTGATGATATGTGTAGCTATAGTGCATGATTTCAGCCAGAATTGCTTCGCCTTAATAATTATATATTGAACATGAGGCTGGCTCGCACAACTGTCCAGTTCAAACATGGGCTCGAAGTCACGAGCGCTCAAGTCCCACAGTTCAGTTCATGAAATCCCCACACAACATGATCCAAAATATAACAAATAATTCTTGTCCTCTCGGGGGTAGTTTTATATATAATTACGTAAATGGAAAGCCTTTATCCATAATGTTTGGATGTGTGAAGATACGGCTGACGGCTGCTTGAGTATTTATATATTGTCTCGAACGTACTCCCATGAACAAGGATCCTGAATCCCTTGGCTTTAATAGATTTAAGTAGGTGTATATACTGCATGTAAATCCATAACGCCAAAGTTTCCATAAACAGGATGACTTGGTCCTGCATATCCCAAGCCCAAGGAAGATGAGTTTGGCTTGTTTCTCTTCAATTAACATGTATGTAGAATAGTATAGATTAATCTCATCAGTGTTGGGTTTTGAAAAGGCTATTGTCATTGCACCTCTCGGCGTAGGAAAACCGCTCAAATACTCATGTTTTTGAGGATTTTCAGTTTCTGGCTCGGTTATAATCTTACAATATTATTCTTAAAGATAGTTATGTGTGAATGCTCAAATGTATGGATATAGATGACAACTCCCTCCCAATAGAGGCCAACTGTCTACCGAGATTATTGACTGTTCATGTGTGTACTCTTAAGGTAAACGAAGAAATAACTAGCTTTAACCTTTACTTGACTCCTAAACAGACCGAAGAAGAAATAACATCATGTGCTGCTACGTATCCTGGTGTTCACAGCGTCATCGCTTTTTGATTTAAATCTAAGAAGATATTCGAGTTTAAAGTTTCATATATGTTCGGTAGTTTAATAGCTTGAGTATATTAAGATAGTATTATCCTCGAAAATGGTAATACAAAAATTAGAGTATATTCCATAGAGCTCGCAGCAACATCTACGAGAGCAGCAAACTTTGACCGATACCAGGATGAAGATACCCTTTAATAATAATACTAATACTAATAATCTCATGGGCTTGCTGCGAGATTGTGTGAGCTTATATAATGGTTACTGTAGTGGAAAACTCTTAAGATCTTGTGGTATTTAAATATCACTCATATCAGCCTTGCCGCCAGTTCTTAACCATGTGGGTTCTTGCTATCGTATGGCACCAATATATATATAATCATAATCGTAGAGTGTAGAAAATGCTATATATAGTCCCATATTCATAGCCCGGTATTGGATTGTACTCTCATATTTCAATGGCCAGAGTGGTTCTCAGTAGTTTAACATCTTGAAATAATATTAAAGCCACTTCCATTGAAAGCTTCTAGATTATAGAGCTGTGTAGTTAGTTATATAATAGCTTACTGGTATAGACCTAGTCATTTGACGAAGTGGAATATATATATGTATTTGATGTTTTCGCTCATGGCTTTTAGGAACACCTCCAGTTAGCTTAGCCCCGTGGAAGGAGCGCCTTGAGATTGGTAACCTAGTTATTATGATATTGTAATATTTTATATATATAAGCAATGAAGTTTCAACGGCTATGTATAGCATGCTAGAGTAGTAGAGTCCTAGTGAGGTGTAAGGAAGATGGAGAAAAGTTCATAGGAATGGGGCAGGCGGCCTTTATCTAGTTTTTGAACTGAGATAGATGTCACATAGAGGGAGCATGAAGCGCATGGAACATTTGTGAGGTTCTATATCTACATTCTAATACTTCTGCAGCTTCAATCTCTTTGTTCTATAGTTATTGTGGAATATATTAGTGGAAATTCTATCTTGCAATGATCTTAGCGTTAGAATCGTTGAATCACATGAATCCACTAGAAAATGATAGAAAGTCCTATCGATATCATCGTCCATCTCTCTAGTCGTCCCACAAGTAGGCACCTCAGAAGAAATTAAATAAAATGCAAAAAAGAAAAGGTGGTATGTACAACAAGAAAGAAAAATCCAGCATAGAAACATCATAGACGAGTATAGAAAAATAGAATCAATGACCATTAACGATCGAATGCGAGGAAGCCACCTAAGCCTTCTTTCCAACGACCTTGAGTTGTTGATTCTTCTTCTTCTCGCTAGTGGTATCCTTTGGCAGTTCCTTTGTGAACGGCAAGAATTCAGGGTTACCAGGAAGATATTTCTGCAATACCTTGGGAACATTGAAGCCCTATATATTTCATTAGCACAGTCTTCTAATTCTACCTGAGAAGGTAGGAGAAATTTCTCTACTTGTCTTACCTCTGGTGTCTGATAGTTCTCCAAGATGCAGCATATCGCTCTCTCTGTAGCTGTCAGGGTAGAGTTCAAGCAGTGAACATATTTCTTCACCGAATCTGTCTGCGTCTTGGCACCATATCTGATATCCAAGCTGCGGCTCTGATAATCCGTGCAGTTGCTGCAAGAGACCAACTCCTTGTACTCTCCCTGGAACGGGAACCACGCTTCCAAATCATACTTCTTCGCAGCAGCATTATTCAATGCTCCACTGACAATTGCAACAACACGGTATGGGAGACCGAGAGATTGGTAAAACTCCTCGGAGTAGCCAATCATCTTGTCGAATTCCTCCCAAGACTTTTCGGGGTCGCAGATAACGAATTGTTCTACCTTTTCGAACTGGTGAACGCGGAAGATACCCCATGCGTCTTTACCGTGCGAACCGGCCTCGCGACGGTAACAGCTAGAGAAACCGGCGTAGCGCTTGGGAACGTCAACAGAGGTGAACCATTCGTCGGCGTGAAGAGCGGAGATGGGCTGTTCGGAGGTGGCAATGAGGTATTTCTCATCATCGCCGTCGACAACCTTGTACAGTTCCTCGTCGAATTGCTCTAATTGTGCAGTTTTCGCCATGTACTCCTTATTCATGAATTGCGGCGTAGAAATTGGAGTGTAACCTTTATTATGTAGGAATTCAAGACCGTAATTAATGAGAGCTTGGTTCAAGAAGAGACCCCATTGTTTCAAAAAGTAACCTCGGTGACCAACAACTTTTGCACCACGCTCCGGATCGTAGCCGTCCAGTCTCGTTAGAACTTCGTGGTGGGAGAGAATATCGTCCTTTTGTTCGACTTCAACGTGCTCGGGCTTCCATTCTCGTATTACGGCGTTGTTATCTTCGTTGTCGCTGACGGGGACGCTGTCGTGGACGAGATTGCCGATGGTTCTGAGCTTGCGGTTTAGATCTGCTTCCTGGTCTTTGGCGATGGCCTCGAGTTCCTTCTTCTTCTTTTCCAATTCGCCTTTTTGTTCGAGCAATGGTGCCATCTTTTCCTTGTCCTGTGGTATTCGAGCATGCTATGTTAGGAGAGGTCGTCATGCGGTGTAGATTTGCAGCGATACGTACTCCTCTGCATGCTTTGATTTCCTTTTGCACCTCATTGATCTTTGCGCCTTGCTGTGTTACGGCGTACGTCGCTACAAGCCAACTTGTCAGTAAATGGAAAGAATAGAAGACGAATTGTATCCCGGTGTACCATTTCTCGAGGCCTGATAGAGAGCGATGATGACATCGACATCCTCAACTGGCTTGTGCCGTCTCTTTTGCGATTCGCGAATAACATTTGGGTCGCCACCACGTTCCTACTGATGTCTTAGCAATAAAATTCGGGAGGAGGAGAAGGTTGAAGAGAGGAAGAAAGCTGTACGGTGATGAAGGAAATAATGTCGAGCATTGTGAATATATGTTTATAGAGTTCTTCCTAGCAGAGTTTAATCTGGACAGTTAGTGTTCGATATTTCGCGCAAGGAAGCTAGGGCTATGGATAAAAGACAAGCACCTAATCTTCAAGTGAGCTGATATCACAGCAATTATGCTATAAAGAAGGAGAGATGATGGTAAATCGGTCAATTGAGATGTATCCGACAATGTGGAACAAGAAAGTTGCAGTTGATGAAAGAAGAGAGCTTGGATCGATTCCCCACAAGCTCATAAAATGGAGGGGCACTTTTGTTGCTCACACTCTACCAAATGATGACTCCAGCGCAAAACCAACCAACCAACTCTGGCCGGTTTACACGCGCGTCTATTTTTACCCGCCCTCTCCGCCGCGTGTTTGTTTGTCTCCAACCTCCGGTGTCTCCAACCTTCAATTGCAACTGGCAACCCGACCCATTGAAACACCCTTCGATCTCCATCCTGTCCATTCCATATCATCGCCGGGCACTCAAAACTATAGGTAACATTTCGAGCATCACTCAATCTTACAGTTATCAAATCCTAAAACTCTCATCATCAATACTTAGATCACAATGGCCGGCGGACACGGCGCACACCCGGTCCACATCCACCCCGTTCGACCCCTCTACCGTATCTTCGCCACCGGTCTAGGCGCCAGCATGTGGTTCTTCGTACGTACCCTCAGTTTCACAAAGCCGACCATATCTCCTACACATACATATACAATCGAACTAGTAGAACCAGCTGGCTAACGTGGCATCTTACACGCGGGGAATAGTTATTCTACAGAATCAAGAAAGACGGTCCGGTATTGATGGGTTGGAGACATCCGTTCGACCATTAGATATACACATCCTCGATCGATAATTCACACTACCTGAAGTGATTCGGCGGAGGTCAGTAACTGCTGAGAGACTTCTACGATAAAGTGGGTATAGTCTCAACTTCGGTGTTCTTTGGACACTACCATCCGACCACGCAAATATGAAAACTCCGGTCTTGTTGCATATATTTTTGTATATTTAACCTGCTAGCGTTGTATAAAGAAAGAAATTTATCGCGGAACTAGAATATGGAGAGTATGAAGATTATCAGAATTTTCAAAGATGCTTTTAACAAATCAATGCGAATCAGGAAAGCATAACCTCCATTGAAAAGCTACATACGCCGTGAATCCATACCATACATCTCCCTCATAACAAAGAGAGACTGAAAAAAAGGAATCAGAAACCTCAAACAGCCATTGCGCAACCAAGAAAAGCCCCCCATACTCAATAATGGTTCCGCTTAGATGAAAACCAAAACCATCACCTTCAACATTCCTCACCGCGATTACAAATAAAAGAGCGAAAGGCATTTTCTTACGCCCCACCAGCGATGCTCAAATCTCGAATCTCCTGTAACACTTGTTCAACCCTACTATCCAAATGCCCCGCTGCGTACTCTTCTCTCGTATCAGCATCCAAATACTGCTGCACCTGCGCCATTCGCGAATACGCCTCCGCGCAAAATCGTAACTGGATCTTCACGAGCGCTTCGAATGAGGGATCGAGATAGGGTACCCGGAGTTCGATAAGCTTGGGTAGCTCTGTTTGCAGCTGTTCGTTTAGTGCTTCGTAGATTTCCTTTGCCATCGAGGCTTCCTTTTCAGCCTATTCATTTCACAAACCAATCCGTTAGTCATAGCAGTAATTGTAGTATGTAAGGGACATATAATTGTCAGCTCACCCTCGGTAGCTTTGTCGGATCTTGGTCCGGTTTCTCCACCAGCTTCTTCACTTTATTCCTCAGAGCATCGTAATCCAGCAGCTTATTATTCCGCTTCTTAATACCTATCCGTCCCATCTCATCATCAGCCAAAAAATCCACCAACCTATGCCAGATAAGAGGAGAGGGGCGGAGCAAACATACACTCATTAATATCGGGAAAATAGGCACAAAACCTTGAAATAGGCTCCAACACAGTCGTCCGATACGGCCCATCGAGAGCCTTGATAGTCTCCACATCCAACTCCTCCACAGCCTGTCGATAACTCCTGCTAACCCCGTCCTTGGCCCCGCTATCTCCGTAAAACGAATCGATGGTCTCCGCGATCCGCATCTGCGAGGCCGTCATGGCGCGGAGAGAGTCGAGGTATCCCTTCGCTTCCTTTTGGAGATTGTTCGCCGCAGCTTCCATCACCCTGAAGCGACGCTCTTCTACTTCGTATTCGCGGTCGTTGGTGCGTTCTATTTGGCCCGCTTTCATCATCACCTGGGTCGTGGCCCGGTTGACGGTCTTTTTGAAGCCTGCGCAGAGGAAGGGCATGGTTAGTTATCCCGTTGGATGGTTTGTTTGGATTGATTGATGGATGGTGGTATATCGGGAGCTGTTCGGGATGCATGCTTACCTGCCCAACTCATGTCTGCGGTGGTGAAATGTGAGCTCGAAGATCTAACGTGGAGGCGAGGATGATAGGTGAATGAAGGTAGGGAGATGCTCGAGGGAGAGATGATCGGGGAGGGATATCTGGGGGGCGTGGCTGCTCCGCTTTGAGCAGGAATGAGGGAGGCTGTTGGGTGTTCTGTTTGGTTGGTTGGTGGTGTCGTGGGGTGATAACGTTAACGTTATTGCTGGTTGTTGTCAGCTCTTAGCTCAGCGGGGTGCGATGGAAGTGTTGCCCGTGCTGTTAGATCGATATCGTCGGATATGAAAACTATCGCGAATAGTTTTATGATGAAGATCTAAGAAGGATGGAGGTGATGGAATATGAAGGAGAGCAGTTGGAGATAATAATAACAAGAATGCGGTCAGCCAGGTTTCATCTTGGCCAATGTGTGCGACCCGGACGCATGACGTTAATCCCTGCTGGGACCATCCTTAGCCCTCCGCCCAGCCACCACCCGGACCCTCTTCGGACAGAGGCGCAGGCCAGATGATGACGAATAGGTCAGTGAGAAGCTGGTCGGATCTAAGGAATACTCTAATCCGAAGCTATAAAATTATTCCGGTTGTTCAGCTTGTCTACAAAGCGGGTCAGTACGGTTCCGAATCAAGACCGTCGGCCCAGGCTCCGAACCGCGACCCTGGTACTCTTGGAAGATGAGATCCTAATCACTTATCAAAGCCTATCGCTCTTATTGATTGCTTTTTCTTCTTGACATTTCGAATCTTCAGGTCCTATTCCGTATATATCACAAACCTATTATTCCCAGCGACGCCTGTAAAAACAACAGCACAAAAAAAAAAAAAGATTTTATGTACACAAAAAGTCCAAAGTCGCTCACACACGCCGCATCAGTCGTTTCCTCCTCCCCGCTCTTTAGTCCAATAATACGCATATAAACCTCAAGAATCGGTGAATGATACTTCTTTAAAGGTTTCACCAGACAATAATCCTTACAATTACGTGTGCAGCTTCTCGGTCGAGCGTGGTCGATATTAAAAAAATAACGTTTTCATAAAATCAATCGAGGGATGACACTATCGCGTATCTATAAAGATTTGTCTGGTCGCAGCTTTTCGCCCCTCTATTCATCCGACGTATTGGTCGATTTGTACAGAATAGTACTCACGTACTATACCACCAAAAAAAAAAAACCCCCGCATTAGCATTAACGTAATACTTTACTATAGAATATGGTTTTTACTAACCTTCTTCTTGTATCTTGTTGTTGCACTTATCGCCAAAACTTGATTCCTGATCGAACTGGTCGCTAAATGGTTCAAAACAACATGATTCGGAATCGGCAAAACGCTACTATCATCTCTTATCGTATTCGCACCGTTCAGGATGACCTTGCTAAGGATCATTGGTAACGACGGCGGAGGTGGTAGCTGCGAGTCAAACGATCGACCATACTGTTCCTGCTTCTCTTCCAGATCCTCCAAGAAGGCCGGAATGACGGATGTATACTTGCGAGGAGGCAGAACCTGAGCTTGGATGAACGAGTTGTTGGTACTGTTAAGCATGTTTTGTGGAATATCCGGCGCCTTGTCAGCCGAGTGGGTGGACAGCGTGCGCTCCAACGGGGGCATGTCATCCGCGACGACTTCAATGTAGTTGACCAAAATACCAGCCGCGTCAACAGCGGTAGGATAGGCATCCGAAGTTCTCATCTGCCCATCAACCAAGAATTTGAGATGATGAGTGCCAGGCGGTAGCGGTACCACGGTGGATAAGTGACCTTCACTCCTAGTGAGCTTGTACTTTTTCTTCCAGCCGGAGAAGGTACCGGTGACATAGACCCTCTTGCCACCTTCGGTCCATTCGATGGTCGTGGGGATAGCCTTGGTGTCGTCAATGTTCATCTCATCGAGCTCGACGGTATCGACGGTTGTGGCACTGCCAAAGCTGTTTCTTCGTCGGGAAGGAGCAGGCACGTCGACGACGCTTATGATTGTGTCAATTTTGTCCGGGATGTTGGGATCCTGGATGGACATTTTGGGAACTGATGTGCCGGCGATATCCATACCGCGCGGAGGAGATGAGTTGGAGGATGGAGTGGTGGAGATACTAAGGTCTAGCAGCTTCTCAGCCGCAGAGATACTCGAGGCAGTGGTGGTACCTCGTGCGGCGGGAATATCAGCGGTTGTACTGAGCAAAAGGTCGTGGTCTTGGGCGGTGGAGGTGGTGGGAGCGGCCTTGAGGGGTGTGGCAGCGGAGAGGGAGTTCTTGCGTTGAGGCGGACGGCGGGCGGTATGGTGAGTGCCAGAAGAGTGGGGGAGGTGATGGTGGTGATGGTGGTGGTGGGATTTGTCGGAGGACCTGGACGAGCCACCAGAGCTTCCACCGCTGCCGGACTGGCCTTCCTGTTGCGATTGAGCGTTTCCCATCTTCTTTGCAGGCTACAGGCTGGGAACGGGATGTGAGACAGGATGCTAGATGCAGGTTGATATGAGTGAGGAATGGAGGTTGGAAGATGGATATGGTCGCTAAGCTTGGGGGAAGTTGGGAACGAACGAATGAACGAATGAACGGATGAACGGATGGGGTGGTCGGGTCTTGGCACGCGCTCTCTCTGTTCAGTGTTCCCTCTTCAAGCTCGTATCGGCGACGTCCACTGCGACTTTCAAGCTCCAAAGTTGTATATCATATCATCTCGGTCACTTGAGGAGAGGCGCTTCGTACTACAAACACTAGCCTCAGAGTTTGCTAAAAGACTGGTAAGCTTATTGCAATTGACCAATGGATCGATCAATCCATCATGCACGATGCCGTTTGCTGTTGCGGGAAGCCCAATTCATCAGATAATGCCGCACACTCAACCCACACTCAACCCACACTCAACCCACACACAGCCCAGAATGCTTGTTCGTCGTGCTGTCTTTTGATATCGGTCCGAACCATTAATAAGGCATAGGCGCATGCATACAACGAGAAAAAGAGCCTGGATCAATGCGCCACAACGTTCTACACGCTGGATTAGATACAGAACGTTTCACCAAGACACTGACATTTTCATTTCTAAATATGCAACAATTCAAACATATCGTGCCACCGGTGCGCTCGTTCACCCGGTCACTCAATGACAATACATGCACACAAACTGATCATGATATCAAAGAAAGGGCGTAAGTTTATTCTTCAAGATGAAATTCCTTGATTTAAATAAAACTATCTTGCAATGAAAACAAAATGGACATTCGCTCCGAGAGATATTAGTAATACGTATTAATGCTGTAAATTGTATTTTCCTGAATCGCTTTTTACATCAATAAAACTGTTCCTTCTTCACCCAGCTCCAAGATCAAAATAAGCTATTGTTTTCCATCCTCACTACGACACCCGTCCTTATCCACTAGATTTAGAATTTCGAAGGCGTACAGTCGATATTATTCATCCGAGCTTGACTACTTGCATAAGGATATATCCTAAACTTATAAAGCTTGGCCATGAATAACATGACGGATGTCCAACAAATATTTCCAGATTTTAGGCCCGCAGGCAGTTCCGGCACCACGCGCTCTCAATGTTAGATTCGATACAGAGCGTTTCACCAATATGCAACAATGTTGATTTATATTTGAAGTAAATACTTGCTTACTCAAATAAGTCTGCAACAATCCGTATCCATGCACATCGTGCCACCCGTGCGCTTGCTCACCTGTTTGCTCGAATCCTCGAATCCTATTGCCTGGTTATAGTTTCTATTTTCTCATCTAGATTTCCACTTATATCGCAAAACCCGAGCTAGGAATACAAGGATGTAAATAAGCAAGTAAGCATATCTATCTGCATACCACCCACCCTAAGTTTTGATATATTCTGCCCACTTAGACAACCTATCCGCATTCACAAAATAATAATAGTCTTTCAAATGTATCCGAAAATCAAAAGCGCGTCTCTTCAACCCGTCCATCTTAAGACAACTATATTTCTAATTCTCCTCACAGCACAACTATACGATGCAGCACCCGCACCAGCGCACGTATTCTCCCCACTCTCGCTACCAGCGCCCGAAACCAGCCCCGCCAGAAAGAAAGTTCCACGAATGGACCCTCCGATTCATCACTCGTTTTTCTACGGAACGAAGAAACCTACAGTAGTGTGCCTAGAACCTGAGATTGTGTTTGATGCGCCCCTTGTACCTGTAATTGGGGTACCTGACGACGAGTATCACATTTGGACTATCGAATACGGTTTTGACCGGGACGCCGGTATAAGATATATCACTGAGCAGCAAACGAGGTGCAAGCATTGCGACTGTGACCTCGATGCACGATTGCTACCAATACACCGTGAGGTGTACTCTCATAGTACACCCGCAACCGAATGCCCAGATAAAGCACGGGTAGATGTCTGTATCGCGGTTTATCGTAAGTACTTCGACTCGCCCCCCTTGAATTCTTTCAAAGATTATTTTTGCTTCAAAATCGAAATCACCTATTTAAACCCGTCAGTCCGTCCGTCAATTCACCCTTCCATGCACTCACCCACTCTAAATTCATATAAATCCATAGGACTGGTCTCGCAATAACATGAATGAGGACCCACTTACCAATACAATATAGCAAGATCCAATTGGCGTCTCTTCCCCTTATTTCTTTATCCCTTTCCTTGCCCTTTGGTTGTTTGTAGCATTCCAGGGGAACCCTCACTGAAGTATATAGATTGCTACTGCTACATAAAACTCAAAAGTCCATGGCGCCGTGAAAGAGTTGGTGTCACAGACCAAGATTACCAAAACGCTATAAACAACATACCAGAAGTGATCAAAGTTGCCAACCCCAATTGGCATTACCTTCCACACATCCAACCTGAATCAGTTGCTCGTGGCGGTCCTGGGATGACATACCAGAGTCACAGAGTCAAAGCACCGGGTACGAAGGAGCCATATTGGCTTGAAGGGCCAGACACGAGCATTATAAATGGAAATAGCGGGACATGGGACTGGTTAGCAGCTCTCTCCGGGGGGTTGAAACCAGGCTTAAAAAAGAGAGACTCGAAGAATAGTGACGGGGCCGCAAACAATATTTGTCCCGTAGATGGACAAGAAGGTGATAAGACTGACAACATATGCACACAACCCAATCGGGGTACCCAGGAAAGCTCGGAGGCTCAAGCTCCAGAATGATGGTCTTTTGTCTCGATAAAACTTTCATAAGACGAAGCTAAAATAACATAGGTTCTTATATCTACCATAAACATTTTGTCATCACGTAACTGTATACTTGGAATAAAATTCATCTTCCATCCTCACTGCAGACACCGTTCCCTCTCCATCGGGATTTACCATTTCGAATGCCTACAGTCGATATTATATATCCGAGATTAACTACCTAAGGATACGTCTTAAGCTTATAAAGCTTCGCCATGAATACCATGTTGGATGTCCAACACATATCTCCATATTTTGGCCCTGCAGGCAGTCCCAGCACCACGCCTCTAGGCCAGGTTGAAGCGTAACAATAACCATGTTGGAAGTTAAGTCTAGAACTCTGAAACGTCGGCTCAGTGAAATAAACAAAATGTTGCAAGGCATACATTTCCACATACACATAACTGGGAAATCGATACATCAGTGCAACATCATGGAACCGAAGGCTCGACTTGAGGGTTTCGACCTTCCCTGTGCGAAATGGGAATGTTGTACGTTGTGATAGAAATACCGCAGATTCCACTGAAGTTTTGGTGAGAGAATCGCGGTACACTGCTAACTCTCATACACACAGGTGGTCTTCGCACGTCACGACCGGTTTACGAGACAACAGGTGGTTCGCGAAGGTAGTGTCCGTATACAAGGGTCTACACACCAGTTACAGTGGCCTCATTTGTACGACTGTGGCGCCATGACACTTTGCTGGTACTTTTCAAACTAAAATGCGTATCTGCTTTATTGAAATCTTAAGCATAAATGTTTACATATCTCCCCGGGTTATCTTGCAAATATCAAACCTTAAATACCCTTTTAAAATGTTTCTAATTCAACCAAAATACACGTAACCGTTACCGATGCTCTTGACTGTGAGCATTCTATTCATAAGATTTTGAATAGATCAACCTGCAGAGAAAAATGAAGGGTAAAACCGAAGTAACTTCCAACGGAGTCCTACTTCTTCTCCTATTATTTTGCCTCCATGCTGCGAGCGGCATACCCGTCGACGTCAAGCAGGAAACCGACGACCCGCAGAGCTTGGATTCAACCTTCCTCCTGCCGCCGCCGCCAACACCCGTGTCTCTTGAGAAAATAACTCGGGATAACCCCTCCGAGTCAATATCAAAGCGCGTTCTCAGACCCGAAATTTTCTATTTCCGCGAGAGAATGTATGTAGTATGCGAGCCTCCATCGGAGGTATACACCGCAGAATTCCCCATCGGTTCCGGCTACGAGCGTGTCCCTATCAACGAAGTGCACCTCTGGCCCGTCGAATTCTCTACACGCCAAGCGGCTGAAAACTACATCGAGAGGCGGCAAGCAGGGTGCAAGAAGTGCCGGTGTAGAAAAAACGGAGTCATGATCCCAGCACCTGAAGCGAATCCGATTCTGATACCAGTAATTGGTGATCCGATTTTCCAAACGCATCACCAATCATGTCCTGACGACGACGCGGTGAATACTTGCATCGATGTTTACCGTAAGTCCTTGTAGGGTCGGTCGACCATCAAGCCTGTCGCGCTCCAAGGAACCGAAGCAGCTCGCGAGTCTGATATCAAGTATACTGATACACGTTTGTAAATTTATATGAGTAAATTGTTATTGTTTCGCGACTTTGAACGCTGGATATCACAGTAAAAAGGCTGCAAAAGCAAGTGATCGGGAAATTCGAGATGCGCTCAACCAAATTAGCCCTTTCGTTAAACTTGCGAATCCGAACTGGGGGTACAGAAGAAGCAAGAATAGTGTATATGCATTTAGGTGGGATCCCAATTTTCTGAGCCCTGTATCGAATAACCATCGGAGATTGGCGCCGGGGACAAAGGAGCCGTATTATCTCGAAGGACCTGACCTTGGGGGTGTAGAAAGCTGGACCTGGCTTCAGGGCTTAAAGGGCAGCGGCGGGTTAAGACTGAAGAAGAGAAACTCAAGCGGGGCTACTGATATTGACGAGACATGCAATACCGATGGTGATGCTCAGGATGGAGATAAGAATATTTGCGTAGTCGAGGGAGAACGGAAGAATGATGGAAACAAGGTTTAGAGGGCTTCACCCTCACGTGGCATCGCTTATATCTATGAGAGTACAAATCTCCGCGCGATGAGCTTGTATTTTCCATCTCTCATGTACCTGTATATTTTTAAAATCGAGCAGTCAGAACCACATATCTCAGTTGTAGTCTCGTAAACATCATCCAAGCACTTGATAAATTGAGCGTTAGAAATCCGTGTTGTTTGGCACAATTTCCAACAAAGCTCCACCCGCACGAGCTGGACCATCTTTTCTTCGATCGGTTCGCATCTATTCGAGGAGCACTATCCTTGCCGCATTCTATTGATTCGCTGCGTGACATTCCGATACAATACCGCGTGATATATTTACCCTCTTTCTTGGTGAATAAGAATCCAGGCCAGTATGTGAACAGCAAATAAATTACCACGACAACAGCACCAGCACCTTCCTTAAGCTAATTAAGCTTCGACCTACGTCCACATCTCTCGTGCTTTTCACCTTGACGGGTTATATTCAAGTACCGTCCGGCGTAAACCGTTCAGAACGAGGATACATATGATAACTGCCCGAACGACTGCCCAACCGTTAACCGAAAAACACATCAAACCTAAACTTCGATCTTCAATCTTTCCAAGCTTCACTAGAGCCGACGATCCTCGCTGGCCCGTCGAAAAGATTGTGTAAGACTCTAGCGATGGGACGATGGAGTTGACCGATATCCTCCTGATACCCGTACGGGCCACCCTTGCTACCGTTTTATTCATAATATCACCTCTCACGGCTTTGCTGTCTTACTTTTTCGACATTATGGTGTCGATTTTGAAGCTTCCCGTGTGGGTAGCCCAGAAATTAGAGGTGAGCCACCCAATCTCACAAATTCGTTCACTGCTTTTGCACAGAAGCTTATATAGGTACTTCCTATAATTTTAGGTGATATACATCTACCTCGGGGTCGCCTTTTTGGTGGGCATATCCCTCGGCATCATCTTTTCCTTCTTCTCCTCCGCCATCTTTTCAGCACTCGGTATTGATAAGAAATCGTCTCCTCCACGAACTCCGGCGACGGCGAGACGTAAATTGAGGAGCAAGTCACCCATATCTTCAACGGTCACACAATCTGAGAAAAAGTCATCGTTTACGATTCCGAGGGAGAGAGGATGGCTGGAAGGGGGTAGCGGTTCGGGTGCGGGTGGGAGATCGGGTATGGGAATGGGGGCGGTTGATATAAATCCTTTGAGCCCGACTTCGATATCATCTAGTTTGGGGTTGAGTGGTGGTGGTATTGCTGAATTGCAGTTGGGGAGACAGCGGATATTCCCGATATTGGAGGAGGAGGATGAACACGAGGATGAGATGCGGGGCAGGAAGGGGAGGGGGAGGAGAAGAGTTTAGAGATATTCTAGACACTCAGGGTATCATGAGTATCCCATAATTGAGATTTGATATACATTGATGCTGGGCAATTTTTTTTCCGAGCGACCGGGTACCAGGGATACTTCCGGGTGATTGGTATCCCCACATAAATCCATAAACAACTTACCTGCCGGCGTGAAACCTCGCTCGCTGTGAAAATGGCAATTTGGATGCGAAACGTCGGTCTCGGGAGGAGGCGAACCCACAATTTCGATTTCGAGTTGGATGGACATGTACAATGTACCCTGTGTATGCACGAGTCCGTCATCTGTAAATCCTTCTTTTCATGCAGGAAAACCGCGAGAAGCAAGATTCGACGATGATTGACGTTATTTATCGCAAACCATCGAAACAACATCATCATGTTTAAAAAATTTTCGGATGTTCATGAACCGGCGACGTCAACCGAAAGAGAAGAAGAGAGTGAGAATATGACGTTTGCGTGGGATCATTGCATTGGCCACACCGAAAAGCAGCCAAAAGCAGGGAAGGGCGCATGGCGGGCGGTGATTGGGTCGCATACTATTCGCACGGAAGGGACCCCATGTCGACAAAGAATGCGAGCTAGCACCGGACAATGATATCGTCTCGAAGTTATAGCCCTAGCCGGTCTTTTTCACTCTCTCTTACTATTCCGTGCCAGCTAGTGATCGAGAGAAATTTGCTGGCCGGCTGGCTGGTGTTTGACGTTGACGTTGTTCGTTTTTGAATTTTGGCTTGTGACGATTAAATGGCGCTTGCCTAATCCACCAGTTCTTCGATTCTTATTTATTCCCCTCCTCCCTCCTCCCTCGCAGACTTCTATCAAAACTCTCTTTCACTCCGCTTCAATATCATCATCGTCATCATTATCATCATCACAACCCTCCGAACTATATCCATCAAAAAGTAATCGGTTTAATACCATAATCACGTATACAAAATGACTTTTCAGGACAGACTACAGGTATACATATCTCCTTATCGTGACCCCGCAGCTTTTCTCTCTGTAGCTCGTGTCTCGTGCACCGCTTGATCTCCCCTCCTTATCTCTCTCTATATATATATATGAAGATATCCAGCTAACGTCAGGAAAACGAATAACAGGGTCAATTCCAGAACCAGGTCTCTCAGCTCGACAAAGAGGTGGGTTTTTTCGCTACCCGTACCCCCAGCCTCAAGGTAAATTTTATAACTAACCAGCTTTTGCTCAACTATTAGCTATCAAAATACCCCACTCTCGTCAACCTCGAGAAGCAGACCAGTTCGTACTCCCTTTCTCCCTTTTTGACATTTACGAAAATCCTAGAATCAAAGACTCACGATATATCTATTTCTCTTACAGATGTTCCCAAGGTCTACGTCATTGGCGGTATCGGGTGAGCAAAATTTTTTTCCTTTTTGTTTTCCTTCCTATCTTTCCCTCATGATACCGAGGGGGAGAGGAATCAGCTCCGGCAAAAATGATATAATCCCTGCTAACGCCAAACTGCTTTCCCCTCCAACCAGTTTCCTGTACTTTGTCTTGATCTTCTTTAACTTGGGAGGTCAGCTCCTCGTCAATCTCGCGGGTTTCGTCATTCCTGCCTACTACTCTCTCCAGGTAAGAAGAGCTAAAGCTTCAGCTGCTTGGAAGCTCCCAATTCTCCCCGAAAATTCTCGGAAGTTGGGATCATCCGACTGCAAATGAGAATTTTAGCGCTAACAAATCCATTTTCTATCTTATCAGGCTCTCTTCACAACTCAAAAGGCCGATGACACCCAATGGTTGACCTACTGGGTTTGCTTCTCTTTCCTCAGGTAAGCTTCTTCTCTTCCCAAAAACCATCACCACCGAGACAATTTAGGCGAGAGATGGAGAGTTTGGCTTGTCACATGACCTCCAAACACGGTAGTCACAAGCCGACAGTAATGCAAGAACAGAACTCAGCTAACCACCCTTGTCGCAAAAAAAAATAGCGTCCTTGAAGCCGCCTTCGACCCCACCTACTGGCTTCCATTCTACTATCTCTTCAAGTTCGCCACCATCCTTTGGCTCTCCCTCCCACAATTCAGCGGTGCTCAGGTCCTCTTCCGCAACGCTCTCTACCCACTCTTCGCTCGTTATTTCCAAGCTCCACGAGGTGCTTCTGCCAACATCCGTGCTAAGGCCGATGCTGCTGCTGATAAGACCCTCTAAATGAGATGAACCACCTCGAATAAATTTGTTCATAAATGGTCGTCACGATGAATTAAACGAACGGGAATGGAAAAGAAACCTGGAAATTAGGTCCCCTTTGAAAAAAAGGATACAGGATGTCTTTATAAAAAGGACTTTTAGGCTCTTTTGGCAAGCGCTAGACAATATAAAATACAAGACTTTTCTCCCCTCTGTATTCCTCCTCTCAAACACCTCCGCCTGTTCATGGGAATACAAAACACAACTCGAAACCTACCTTATTTTCCTTTTACGTTTTATTGTTTTTTCTTTTTTATTCTGTCATAGCATACCCAATGATCGTTTTGCTTCTTCTTTGATAGCTGTAACCTTATTCAAGCACATTCTCTCCGATGCAAGGCAATCTGATCGCTTCTTACACTTAAAGTATTATATTCCGCTCCGAAATGAAACAAAGTATGAAATTTTCCTCTAATCGAGTACATCAACGCTATGTTTATATATCTCATATCCACTGTACCGAAACGGAAATGGTAAGGTGTGCTCCATCGTGACAGCTGCAGCCCACGATCAGAACCGAAATTTAGCTCAACCACAAAGTATAGTAGCTTGATCTTTACGACCACCAGGCATCTTTCTGCAAATATGTATCTAGAGAGACGAGCAAAAAAAATGCAGCTGTTCGCAGAGCGGAAGAAAAATTAAGGCCAAGCTGGCATCATCACTATCATCATCATTATCATCATCGCCCAATGAATAGTGTATGCAATGCAAGGAATGCAGTCGAATGCAATCGAAATCGAAACAAGCTCCAAACTTATTGCGAGACCACCCAAACTATCATTCGCAGGAAATTTTTTCGTCCGCTTACCCCGCTGCATGCTCGCTAGTTAGCTGTGCTGTACTGTGCTGTGCTGTTGGTCTCGATGTTTGTGTGCATACATACGAATCAAGACATGCATTGGTACAAGCGTCTCGAGGGAAGCGTACGGTGCATGGTATGGTTTATGCACGAATCCCAAGACGGAAAGAACCCAAGTAGTATTTTTATGAAGCCGAGGTGGATTTGCGATCAAAGTTCAAGGGTGCTCTTTTTAAAATATGTGCACACCAGCCACTTTGAGTAACGTTGTTTTATGAACTTCTACTCTTTTGTCTGCGGTTGAAATTGAGTAGTTGTAATCGATAAGAGGTTGGAAACGACTGGTTTGCCGGCTTTGATATTGATAGCGCGCGAACGGTCTACTGTATCTTCTTACATCTCTATAGCAATTTCCATGCGTAACGGGAGAACGGATTTCGTACGCCGTCTGGTATTCATATAGTTAGTCTCTTAAGCATGGAAACCAACCCGCCTCGCTGTGCTAGACCGCTTAGGGTATTCGAGCACCCGACCTGATACCCAAGCGGTCTACCTTGATACCTCAAGATAATGATAGTACCACCGAGTCCAAGGTCGCACAGGTATACCATGCATAGCATCATTGTGTCTCCAAGACAGCAACGATATTCATCACTGCTTCCAATAATTTTTGAATGAACTTTATATAGCAAGTATCATCTTCAAGTATGAGCTTCGTATGTCGCTAACAGCTTACGAGATAAAGCAGGAGGGGTATAACAAGCTAAACAGCTAAAATTATATTATATTTTCTTCATGGCTTCGCAGCTCTTTCTTCATGAGATATCTCTATTTAAAAAACAAANNNAGGAAATAGGAAAAATATTACTTTTATGCCTTCCTTCCCTCACCAGCTATTTTTTGTCTCCTTTCGACGTATATATCATAGCGATGATGATATGTTGGCTTTAACTATCTCCTTCCTCGAATTCCTTCTCGGTGATATCCTCCTTCTATATCTTCATTCCTCCTGCTTGATATACTAGTATACCACCCCCTCCTCGTCTCCTCTCAGCCGGAAAACCCGGGGTTTGACCAAAACCGGAAAGAGACTATCCTCAATAACAAAAGAAGCAAAAGAATCCAAAGGCTTTTGTTATGCGAAGAAATAACAATGAGAGTGTAGAGGTGTAGAAGTGGCTGGTAGCAGAAACTCCATCTCAATGATCTCGTGACCCGGATGTAGATGGTGTGACTTTTCTCCTGTTCGCGTGAGTCAAGATCCTATTCCGCCGCGCCCGCCCCACCGCTCTTTAATCTCCAAACCCGCCTTCTCGCCCTTTCTCATAAAAATGCCATTTTTATCGTATATAAAAAAAAAAAAACTGTACAGTATATGTCATGTCATGTATGCGATACAACCAACCACACCACACGAGATAAAGAATCCCCCGCGACGATATGACAAAGCAACCAACTTTTTCTTCTTTTCAGTTAGTTTTTTTTTTTTCTCAATAAGCAAAATAGAAGTAGAAAGACAAAGTGAGAAAAGAAAAAGAATTCGTATCTCATCAAACCGATAAATAGACTTCAAAGGAAGCAAACGTAAGGAAATACATGATGGGGTATAATATATAATAAAACATCAGCTCAAAACAATAACCATCAACATCCTGAATTCGAAACCCTCACTCCTCGCTCGCTCGTTCTTTCTCAGATATCCTTCACTCTATTTGATAATATTCCTCATCCGATGTCCCGAATGAGATTGGTATACAAAAGTTGCTACTATTATTATTTCTTTTTCTTGAAGTGAACCAAGGGGGATTGAAAGTGATAAAAGAAAAAGAAAAAAGTCCTCAACGGGGAAAAGGGAAGGAGATTCAAAAAAAATCAAAATCTCAGTTTACTTTTTCTATAAAAAGGGTAATAAAGGGAAGGGATAACATGATAATTTTTTTCCACCCAGAAAGTAATATGAATCGGGCAAAATCAATAAAACAGGGGGTATATATATACTATTCATCGAGGAAAAGGTCAAAGTAATCGTGATGATGATGTAGGTAAGTAAGGTAGGGGGGGGTGTCGGCCAATGTTGCTCTTAAATTCCCAGTGACCAAGACCAAGAATTGTGAAGGGGAGTAATTGTGGAGTAGGCCTTGCTAGAAGAACCTACCACCCCAATTATCCCCTTTCTGCGGTACAAATATCTTATAAGGGAACGGGTTGTAATCGCTAGTTGTTATCGGCGGGATGTGGTCTTTATTATTGTTCACGATATCGATGATTTTCATTATGGTGAGTTGAAGGGCGGATTCCATATCTTTTCGTGCCTGCGAACGTTCTATAGGATTTAAAAAAGAAACAAATGTTAATCCTAGAATAGAAGCATGGGAGCTACGAGGCGTGTGAGAGAGGTGTTATAACACGTACGGGATTCGGTCCTGGGGTATAATAACGTTATATCGAGCATCCATTGCTCCCAGCATACTTCTTCATCTTTGGTGGAGAACCATGCTTTTCGTTTTTGTTTCTTTTCGAAAAATTGTACTGTATGAGGGCCTTGTTAGCAACGTCGGTTGTTTTGGTTTGAAGTGTCTTTCCGACGGGTACGTGGAAGTCTAGGAGAGGGCTGTGGTGCGAGAGAGTGTCGGATGACGTACTAGCAATCTGGGTTTTCGCGGATGAAGCGCCTGGCGTTGACTCAACGGAGCGAATCATGGACGAGGTTCGGTTTTCTATCAGTGCATCGAGCTCGGAGTCATCTACCGAGGGCTATTTTTGTGTGTCAGCAACCCTGTTTGCGAGAAAGTACGTATTAAGGTCCTGTGTGCGTGCGTGAGTTCGTACCAAAGTGAGGTCTAGGAGGTCTCTAGTTTTCGGCCGTATCGAGGGGAATAAACGGTGGAAGAATATGGCGGCAAGGATAGCTACGGATGCATGACCGATAAGCCAGTTAGCAGACGATTTCCTCGAAGTTTCCCGCGATTTGCTAGGATTTTTGCCATATTGTCACGGATAAGATGATGTCTTTTGAGGAGAGCTGTCGGCGGCCTCCGCTTTTTTGCTGGTGCATGAACAAAAGTGCACCTCGAAAAGAGTCGACATGGCAAGCCAGCCAACCAAGCGAGCAAGCGGAGAGATGTGACAAACTCGCAAGCGTGAGAAAAAAAAATATGACCACCCACCTTTCACGACGTCTTTGGCAAAGGTAGGCTCGACGACGACATCGAGAACGAACTCCGGCGGACGGTTCATTGTGTGTATGTATTGAGTATTGATAGGAGAGAGGTCGAAGAGGAGAGAGGATAGGGAGAGGTGGTGAGTAGAGAGAGACCGAGGGGCCGTCCGCTAGGTTGATTGATTTTGAAGTGATCGAATTTTGTTTGTTGGCTGGTCCTAGGGAACTGGGCGGTAATCCGAATGAGGGGCTAATTGGCAGCCGGTTGGACGGTTTCAGTATTACGGTGATTGCGACCACAGGCAGCAAAGGGAAGCAGCTCCCAGTCCCAGTTTAAACAGGGCGGATATCTGTCGAGAGGAAGTCGGAGGTTGACTATAGTAGCAGGTTCCTGGATCCCCCTTTTTTCACTCCTTCTATTCCATTCTATTCCTTCCAAAAAAAAAAAAAAAATTTAAAGATGATGATGATGATGGTAGCGGTAGTAAGAGTTGGTTGGTGGGGGGGTTTTACATGAAGAAGTAATTGGTTGACACTTGTCTCCCGGAGAGGTTAAATTCGTTCAGTTCAGCCGGTTCTATGCGAAAGACGAGGCGACCGATATTATTCCTCTTTTACTTTTCGATGTATCACCAAAGAATTAGAGGGTTGAAACATGTCGAATTCAAGATTGAAAGAATGGGGATATTGTTATCATCTTATATCCTATCGTGAGATCCGGGGAAAGATGCAGTTTTGGACAGTAGCTAACGGCGGAGAGAGAGAGGGAGGAAAGGTCACGACAAAAGCGCACACGCGGCCAGCCCATGGTCACCCCTCTGCTGTGGGTGGTCCCCTCCGATGATGCCGTCCATGGCTACGGCTACGGTCATGGCGACGGTCATGGCCATGGTGACCGGGTCATTCACGTTGTTCGAGGGTCAGAGTTCGTCCCATATCTGCCCTGTTTGCACTTGCTCTGTTCGGACCCCTCGTTCTGCCTGCCTTCAAACCTGCATTTCTCATTCGCCTGCCCCAGGGGGCAAGTTGCAGCTTGGATTATTTTCAACTGCCCAGCTCTCAGTGGTCCGTCAACTCGAACACACTCGATGTTCAAAGGAGATATAAAAGTGAGGTTTTTTCGGTCGGCAAAGTCGGCGACTAGCAAAAAAATAAATAAATAAATACTAACGTTACTGGCCGAGAGACCTCCGGCGAAATTCTTCCAAAGAGAACCTCAGCTCCGGGGTCTTTCTTGTTACTCGAATGGTTTGGGTAACAACTTTTGTAAACCGAACTTTACTCGAGCTCTCTCGGATTTCGGCCACCCGCTGAATTTTTACCAAATTTATTCCAATAAAAATGAGTGATTTCGGGGGGGCTCTGCGTGAATTTCATGAAAAAAGACGAATCAGCGGGGTTCATTTCAGCATGATAGCTCTATTAAAGCCGCACAAATAAAGCGGGGCAGAATGCCTAATCTTATCTCTCATGCCCTTTGATCGATAATAGATCCATTCCGATAAGTGCCCTTTAGCCTGAAATAATAATAATAATCTAATTCAAAAATGGGTATTTTTGGTGAATCGGATCGAGAGAAATCTTGAATCTTGAATCGATTCGACAGCCGGGGTTGGACAAGTGCGGTGAACAGGGGTGCCATGCCCCTTTCTCGCTTTTCCGTTCTGGGAATGTGCTTTCCAACAGAAACAACGCCATTCCCATGCACTCCCGCATGCATGTGTCATGTCACCGAATAACTCCAAGACACCGCAGACATCGATCGATACTTTCGCTAAATAAACTAGTATGAGGGAAAAATGTGGGGGTTGTTCACATCGAGCCGAGAAGCGGGGATGGGTCTGCCCATGACGTTATCCATTCTATTCGTTCCGATTGTTATTTTCGTTGCTCTCGATTACCGTATTTAAAGCTCAATGCAATCTAATCTAGATGGATTGATAAATTTCCTTCATCTAACATGTCTGATAGATCTATAGACTTACAGATCTGAAATCCATTGCGGGACACTATACCTTACTATATACAATTGTGAATATAAGTCATCAATATGGTCAAGCCACTTGAAACATATACTCATCCACCGGAGACCAAAGAGGATGGCAAGTTGCATATTTCCCCCACAATTTTATGAGCCACGGTCATTCTCAAAATCTCTACAACTAACTATTCAAAAATAGTAAAATATGCTGACTTGGTCACCATCGACCTCGAAGAATTCGACAAACCAGGTGGCCCCGAAAGGCTAGCCGCCCAGCTCAAAGATGCCGCTCACGAAGTTGGTAAGCTCATCATAAACTCTGTTCCATCCTGACCAATATCTAACGATTTAATGCATAGGCTTCTTCTACATCAAAAACTTTGGCCTAACCCAAGACCAAATCAACCGCCAATTCGCCATCGGCAAAGAATTCTTCTCCCTCCCCGACGACCAACGCCGCAGCTTCCGCGCCCCACTCGAAGAAGGCATCTACAACGGCTACCGTCCCCTCGGCTCCATCGAAATCCTCCCGGGCCTCCGCGACAACATTGAATTCTACAACATCATGAAATTCCTCCCCCAATATGACCGCGTCCACCCGGACATCATCCGCCAGCACTACGACGAAATCGAAAAATTCCACCGCCACTGCCATGAAAACATCGCCTACAAAATATTCCGCATCCTAGCCATCATCCTCGAAATCCCAGAGGAAACCCTCGTCAACGGCCACCTCTACGATTCCAACTGCGATTCCGGCCTACGCTACATGTGCTACCGCGCTTGCCCCGCCGAGGAAAACGAGAAATTCAAGGGTTTGTATTCCCGCGGTCACACCGACAACGGCACCATCACGTTTGTGTTCCAACAGCCCGTTGCCGCATTGCAGGTTAAGAAACATGACGACTCGGAATGGGAGTACTGTCGTATCCCGGAGGGTGTCATGTCGGTCAATATCGCGGATTTACTCACCATTCTATCAAACGGGTATCTGAAAAGCGGGGTACATCGGGTTATCGTCCCACCGAAGGATCAGCAGAATCAGGACCGCTTGGGGTTGTTGTATTTCGTCAGGCCGAGTGATCGGTTGACGTTACGGACTGTGGATAGTCCGTTGTTGGAGAGGGAGGGGTTGTATAAGGAGGGGATTAATGAGATTAATATCCCGGCGCCGGAATGGACGAGGGCGAGGATTAAGAAGAATTGGAGCCGGTCACCTACGGATTTGACTGAGGGGACGAGTATGGCGGGTTTTAGCGTGAAGCATTTCCATGATTAGATAGATAGACATGTTTTATCAGTAGAAGTAGCGATATTGATAGATTAGGGACTAGTAGTATTTTGATTGATTTCTCTGTACTATGAGAGAACCACTATGACGCAATATCGCGATAAGAAATATTAGCTAGAAGCGGAGTATAGCTGGTCTCGTCGGGTAAAGTTACACAGTTAATAATCATTTGTAATTGATGGATGTCAAGCCTTGCAGAAGCTGCCTGCAGATTTATAAAATATATATATATATATATATAATCAAGCTGAGCCCCACCTTTCGAACTATGGGCCTCGATAGGAATGTAAGGTCATCCCGCTATCCGCCCTATTTTACATAACTTCTTCAATTGTACAAGAGCTTTAATATAATCCCGGTTCATAGTCATGCATGGCGAAATCGTATTACGTATTCGAAATGCTTGCATCCGAGATCAATCGATCCATCTCTTCTCTGCTTGAATGAGACCAGAAGACCATCCTTCCCTACCATCATCGCCCCCACCCCCTCCTTCCCTAGCCCTAGATCCTCTACATAACTTCAATTGGCTTCAAATATTCTTATATTCCATATACCCTCAATACCCAGCTACTTCAGCATACACTACACTATAAAAATGAGACCAACGGATGTGCAATTCGTCGTCGGCTCCTCAGGCTACTTTGTAAAAGACCTAGCCGCCGTCCGACAGAGCCCGTCATACAACCCCCTCTCCTCCGCAACCTCAATCCAACCTCTCACCACCGGTTTCCAAACAATAGTCCAACCAGGCCAAATCATCTCCATAATATTGCACCTCCCAAACAACGCCCTCGCAATAGGAGACTGCGTCGACGTCATCTTCTCCGGCGCCGCCTCCCGCGATCCATTATTCATCCCCGCCGAACACCTCCCCACACTCCATACCACCGTGAAAACCTGGCTGCTACAATGCGACCTCACCTCCTTCCGCTCAAACGCACACAGACTAAACTCCACATGGCACGAACTCCACGGTAGCAGCTGTAGTGGCGCTGGTGGGAAACTCCACTCCGCCATCCGATACGGTGTATCTCAGGCGCTATTAGCCGCAACGGCGAGTATATACGGCTGCACGATCGCTGAAGTCATAGCGAGGGAGTGGGGTACTCAAATTGCTTCGGGACCCGTGGATATCCTCACCAGCTGTCACAGAAACGATACCCTCCAACTCGACCGCATGATAATGAAACGCGCCGATCTCCTCCCGCACGCCTCGTTCGTGCATGTATCTGATATAGGACATCGCGGGGAGAATTTACTAGAATATATCGCCTTCGTAGCGGGTAGGATTCGGGAGCGGGGCGCGGAGGGATATCACCCGCGGTTACATTTTGATGTGTACGGTACTATCGGGGATATATACCCGCACCCGGACCAACTGGCCGAATTTTTAGAAAAGGTGAGAAGGGCAGCGGAACCGTATGAAGTTTTGATAGAGTCGCCGATAATAGCGACGACAAAGGAAGAGCAGATTGAGAAATTGTCGGAGTTGAGGCGGGTGATGGCGCGGAGGGGGGTGGAAGGGGTGAAGACTGTGGCGGATGAGTGGTGTAATACCATGCGGGATATAGAGGAGTTTGCGAACGCGAGGGCGGTGGATTATATTCAGATCAAGATGCCGGATTTGGGGGGCGTGGATCAGAGTGTTAATGCTGTGCTGTATTGTAAGAGAATGGGGATCGGGTGCTGTTTGGGGGGGAGTGCGAATGAGACGGATGTTAGCGCTAGGATTACCGCGCAGGTGGCGTTGGCTGTCGAGCCGGATTTTTTGCTGTCCAAGCCGGGGATCGGGGCAGATGAGGGATTGATGATATTGAAGAATGAGATGCTCAGAGGGGTGGCTTTGGTCGGGAGGGGGAAGGTGAGGAGTAGGATATAAATTTTGCATCTATAGAATCTAATATATACACAATTGCATCTACGATGTGTATAGATTCGAGACATAGAAGATAGATGTTAATTATTTATATAATAATATGATAAATAATAACTCCCATCTTATCGAACCGTTAAGCGTATAGACTTGGAGAAAATGCGAAGGGTAATGCATTGTAGAACGATCCGGGTAACATTCACAGGTTCAATATATATCAATATTCTTGGGTAAAACTATTGCGTCTAAGTATCCGATATAGGTATATGAATGAAAAACCACGGAAACCTACAAAGTACACAAGAAGACAATATTAGGATAAGAGTGGTCTCGTTTCTAGCCTGCCTTCGGGTAAGAGCACGCAAGACCTTCGAAGCTTCATAGATATCGAGATATAAATATTTCAACTTGTTGGATTTTGCAAGACTATGCGTTAGCTTGAGCAGATCGGTTGGCTGCAGCAGCAATCTAGATTCTCGAATCATGAACCGAAATGACCCGGTTTCCTCCTGAATTCTTAGGCCCAGATCATTTCTTGGTAAAAGCTAGGCCACTTTTCTCATTACTGCAGCTTACTGCTGCAGGCACGGCAGTTGGTGGACCAATTCGTGGCAGAGCTAATTTTCCGGGCCGGAAGTCAAATTTGAACCCGCTCCCGAGATGGCCATTGGTGACCACTTTCGGGGACACAACACCCCTTCCAAACTCGTTCCGAGATCAACCCTCAGCTCAAGCATTCAAGCACGCACATGCACGCGCGCTCTCTATTATAAAAGCACCATACGCAGGTGCATGATGAATCGAAAGTTTACCACTACATTTCAGAAGGCATTGACCTCTATAATATAAATAAAAATGGCTAAATCGGTCCTTATCACTGGGTGCAGCCAAGGCGGAATGGGCGATGCTCTCGCGCAGGAATTCCACCGCCGTGGTTTTAAAGTCTTCGCCTCCGCCAGAAACCTGAAAAAGACCGAACACCTTGTCGCAATGGGCATCCAAGTTGTCGAGCTAGACGTCCTGGATGATAAATTAATAGACGCAGCCGTTGATATTGTGAGGGAATCCACAGGGGGTAAACTGGATTACCTCATTAATAATGCTGCGATAGGTATATATTCTATATCATTGGTCAAGATATTTATACATAATTGATTGGATATTTATTGACAAAATTATGCTTGTAGAATCATGTACCGGAATCCTAGACACGGATATCACCAAAGCTAAGCACCTTTTCGATACAAATCTTTGGTCCGTGATTACTGTCACCAAAGCCTTTATTCCCCTGCTTCGAGCCGCCCGCGGCACCGTCGTAAACCACAGCTCTGTCGGTTCGAAAGTTTGCATGCCATTTTTGGGCATTTACAGCGCTTCCAAAGCTGGACTGGACCAGATTTCAGATGCAATGAGGATGGAGTTCCGGTCGATCGGTGTTTTGGTCGTCATTCTTTGCACCGCTGGTGTCAAAACCCGAATGTTGGAAAATCGGGAACCGATGAATGTGCCGGAAGGGTCAATATTTGCTCGCCACAAGATAGAAATAGAGAAGCTCAAAAACGAAGAGAAAGTAGTGGGTATCACGCCGGATGAGTTTGCCAAAACAGTTGTACCCAAACTGCTGAAAAGATCCAAGCCAACAAGAATCTGGGCTGGCGAGAGCGCAACTTCAGTCTGGTTGACTCTTCTTCTATTTCCCCAGTGGATGATCGACAGGGTTGTAACCAGTGTGGTAGGCGCGGGACCTTACTTCAAATACCAGGATCAACCAGAGGGTTAATCGGTCTATCCTATGGAGCTTTTTATAATGTTCATATACTAATATATTAACAATCATTATTATAATGTCCAAGTACCGCCATGCATTCCACCGTATCAAATCTATTACCTTTCTTTTTTGATCTCAAATACACTAGCGGTATCTACGGAACAGATAGTAGATGTGAGAGCGACTGAAACTCAATATATGCATGAATTATCAATTTGTATATTCATATTATTTGAGTCTTTTAATATTAGAGTACTTAATCGATCACTTCTTTATCAAGTTCTCCAACGCTTCTGGCGTATCATACTTATCCAGTAGCTCCTGTTTCAATCTTTTTATTTCATCACTCTTATCCCTCCTCAGGCCCTCCAACATCTCTCCTGCAGGTCCGATCAGATGAGCATCCGACAACTCCATCACCACCGCCATCAAAACCAAACTATCCCCCAAATCCTCCAATTTCCCATCTCTATCCAAACCATTTAAGATCTTTAGCAGCCGCTCGAAATCCGCATCTCCGGGCTCTAAAATAACACGGAGAACGGCATCTTGATCCCCACCAAGATATTTGTGATACAACCCTGGTTGCACCGTGACAGGAACGCGCGGTTCCAACGGCCGCGCAGAGGCTTCGAGCACCTCCAAATCTGGATTGTCAGTCCGGTATACCTTTATCGAACCTGATATGAAATCAAAGGTTTCGGAGAAGCGGGTGTGGAAGTGCGGTGGAACAGTGGTGCCGGGAGCCATATGCTCTATGAAGATGGTGCGTACGCCATTGTTGAGAGTTGTGGATTCCTCGATTTGGAACCTACGCGAGTCGTAACGGCGCTCCGTTGACATGATGTTGTTTGAGCGGAAAAATTTAGATGGTTATGGATATAATAGAGTCAAGTTGGTTAAGCAATGGAGGCCGGAATGCCTTTTCGAGAAGCCTTCTACCCTCATTTTAATTAATTGTGTCTTTGCTGGCCAGCCGGCTGCACACCTTGGCGATCTTCGACGATGCAACGATGCATGTAAGACGTAACCATATTTACGAGATTGTGTATATGTATACCTTGGCTATATCTAGAGAACGGCAATTGTCTAACAAACTAAATTTAGAGTGTCGACAATATGACGACGTCGATTTATTGACACAAGGATGAAGCGTGTTGCTGCGAATTCTTAACTAGTACAACCTTTGGTCTTTCCTTTTGCATTCCCTGGAGTAGTAAACGTGCATTAAGCTATATCAAAGCCATACTTTGAAAAATGGAGTAGACTTTGACTTAAATAATAATATTACAGTAATTCAACCCGGTGGTGGAAATTTTGAAAGCTTTTAAGTCGGAGGAAGGTTAATAAACGTAGTTTATCTATCTCAAGAGAGCCAGGGCTCTAAAATATATTTAAGCGGCAATACGGTCAATGTCAGAAAACCTTTCATCCTTCAAATTACAACTCTTCGATTTCCGTGAAATGACTTAGCATTGGGCACGATTTTAGGCGGCCCTGTGAGATATGAGAGCGAACCCCAAGAGCGAATACGAGTGTATTTAACTTTTATTAAGAACTCTTAACCTCTTCGCAGTGACGGAACCTGTAGACAAGAGTCGGTTAAAGCTGGCAAATAATGATACATTACTCTTCGCTCTTTATATAATAAAGCCTCTCCATTGGATGCACGGAATAAGCTTTTAACGCTTGGAAATTTGATTTTCCGCCTAGAGTTACATTCATATAAATCTTCACACGAAATTTCCTCCCAATTAGTTTAAACCCCTGAGCCTAGGTTGTGCCTAAAAACCTAAGTCATTTCGCCAGAACGTTCTAAATTTTCATTTGTCAGATGAAAATGTTTAAAAATCAACGTTTCGGTAGGGTGCGGTTCGAGCCGACAGCCTTGTGTATCAAACGATTAGTGATATCAAAGCTTGAGTCCGGGGTATCCGTCGCGCCGTCGTCACGACAGTGTAACGTCACAGGCTTGAAAAAGACCTCAAGGACTAAATTCTGACCGCAAGGAAGAAATCCATGCCTATCAAATATTGGGCGGCCTAGGTGAATTCGGAGTCGACCCCGGCTTTGCCCTCTTTGTCCCGAGAGGTTTCCCAATTTGAGAAAAAATCGAAATGCCGTGCAACGAAACTAGATGTTGCATTTTTTTCGCGGGCCGCGAATATGTATATTATGTGTTGTATTGTATATCTCCTTCCTGTTTCATGCATTACGCTGTGATTGGTAATTATACTAACTCCTAGATCTTGAGATATTGTTTAAATATACTCGGATAGTGCACGTACCGTTCGATTTTGTCTCGTAAACCAGCCGCGCAGCACGAAGGTTCGATTCCGAATTATTTTGGTTTAGCTTTAGGGTATTGTTCCGATGCACTGAGACAGCAAAAGACTGTATTGCCAACAGAAATCGAAAAGCTTAAAGCTGCCTCTGCGTAGTATACGTAATAGCACATGTGCATATGCATAGATTTCGGTTTATATATTTTTGAGACTATGCATATACATGCCCACGACAGTATTTTAGCTACCATCACTACGCTAACTTATCCCGGATTCGATGACCGATTGTGTTTACCGTTGATTGCTCTGAAACCATTGTAGAATGCCGAAGTTAGTCGGGTTCATAGCTACACAGATTGGGCTCAATCGATCAAGGGCTGTAGGCAGACTTCATGAACTTCCTGTTCTAACCTAGAGTCATGAAGCACTCAGGCTCAGATTGGGCTTCAATGGATCTTCAGGTAACCCTGGCGCAGGCACAGCGGTATATTTCTATTCTCTCGGTATGTTTAGTGATCGCTGATCGTTACACTTGGGTACTGTATCCTGGAATATCTACGACCGAATCGAGAACTTCACGTTCGCCTTCGGAGACTTTGGTTTTACAGAGTTTTTTGATTACTCTATCGACATGGACTGTAGTTGACTCTGTTGACTTCGAAAAATCTTACGTCCATGTTCAATTAGCATTTGGGTATACTCATGATTAACAGATTCATGGCCACCTCAAAGGCCTCAGTGAGGTGTATATAAAGAAGTCCAAATCTCCTCCCTATCCGACTTTCTCTCATCATCATCATCAGCTACTGCATTCTCAAGCATTCAAATCAACGATCTTATATCTTCGCTATATATATTTATCAAACAATCTACAAGATTTTATAATCTTTTCTTCATAAATTTAAAAATCATCAAAATGATCGGATTCACCAAGACCGCTATTTCCCTCACCGCCTTCCTCAGCTTGTTCAGTGTCGCACTCGCTGCTCCCGCTGAGAAGGACTATGCCTCTCTCATCGAGACCGGCCCTGGCATGCCAACTATCGCAGAGTTGGGTCTCACCAACAAAGACTTGACCAAGCCATTCCCAAGTATGAGTCCTAGCATTGTTATTATCTATGTTCGAATATACATGACTGTATACTAACATTGAAACAGAATCCGCTCTCGCCGCTCGTGATGCCCTCGAGAAGCGTTACACCCCATCGTGCTGGGGACCACCAAAGTGCAGCTACGGTGACGCTCTTGCTTGCTACAACTACTTGAACAGCCTCGGAACCCGTGATTGCCAGGTTACTGGTTCGATTCAAATGTGCAAGATGGGCCACTGCGCTTGGGATGCCAGAACCCTCAACGGTGGATTCGCTACCTCTCACTGGTGAGTCTGATATTGAAACAGCTTCAAGTAGTTATCTCGGAATCGTTGGCTGACGGTTTATAATTATTTAGCTCGGATGCCGCCAAGGGTGGTCACTGGGTTCTTGACAACTGCACAAACGGTGGTCAGACCGCTGGTAGCAATGCTGCTTTCAACAATGGAAACTTGGTCGTTGATGTTATTGGCAGAAATTAAATGCCATGATATCGAGCTTATGGCGAGTGATACTTGAAGACTCGAGTATCGATTCGCAATTGGTTAGCTCGTGGTGATAGTGGTGAACAGGTTCAGGTGTCTAAAAAATAGATCGCAAATTGGTTTTGTTTATTTGTCGACTGGTCCTTGCATTTTAAAATTTCGATTTTTCCAGCCGTTCCGGTGAAGGAGACTGGCCATCTTTGGAGCTGGATGCCTGTATTTCTAGAAATATGATTTAATGGACTGGATTGATTGAACTCAAGATAATTGCACAAAATCAAACCTTGATATCCTTATATATGACTAGTGTCCTTTCAAACCTCTTGTTTTTGAAATCGATCACAAATATCCTTTAAATTCGATAAAGTCAATTAATTGGTCCTAAATCAGTAGTGATATATCGAAGTATAAGATCTGTCGGCTGTCCCGGGGAGGCCCTGGAATTCAGCCGAGGGCGGCCTCGTTTGCAGCAGGAGCATTCCCCACGTCGTTTTCTGCTGGCCGTCGTTTCGGGCGTCGACACGCGATTCAATTCCCTGCGCGGTCCACCCCAAACAAACGTAAACCCGGCTGCAGTCCCACTATCACCGCCATCCTCACTCTCCTTCATCATCCAGACCTCCACCGACACCGACGACATGCTCAAGCAGACCCAAAACTTCCTCCGCAAGAACCGCACGAATCTCGCCATCGGCGCAGGCGTCCTTGGCTCCATTTACCTCGGCGCAAATTATGTCCTGGGAAAACTCACCGAGGCGAAGAATCGCATGGCCAGCGATCGCATAGCCAGAGAAAAGTACGTATCTCCAAGTCCATGGGTAGATGTATATATCAGGATAAGATAGGCTGACCCTTGGAAACCAGTCTTCGTCGACGCTTCGAACAAAACCAAGAAGACTGCTCATTCACAGTCCTCGCTCTCCTTCCCACCGCTACCGAACGCATCCTCGAACTCCTCCCCGTCGAGCAAATCACCCACCAATTACAAGAGAAAAAGGCCGCCCGGCTCGCCAAGAGCGGTGCACCATCCGAAGTCTCCTTTGGTGCCCTCTCCATCAAGGATGATGATGGCATGTCCATCAAGTCGCTCAAATCCGAGCCGCCGCCTCTTACTGGCGAAGGAAAACCGAAGAAATCAAAAGCGCAGTTATGGAATGAATTGAAGATCACATGTACGATATCCCATCACGTATCATATTGATGCCGATTTCGAAGTGTATGGTGATATGCTAATCTTTTATCGCAGCGATCACTCGTGCTTATACCCTAATCTACACCCTCGCCCTTCTCTGCTTCCTCACGCGCATACAGCTCAACCTCCTCGGCCGTCGTAACTATCTTTCTTCAGTCATTTCTCTCGCGGAGCGAGACAGCGATGCCGCAATCTCACTCGAGAATAATGAAAATAACCCTCAGTTGTCGCAAGAAGACTATGATGTAAATAGGAAGTACTTGACATTCAGTTGGTGGTTGCTACACCGCGGATGGAGGAAACTTCTATCGGTCGTTGAGGTTTCCGTCAAGCAGGTTTTCGGACCGTACGTTCCTCTCACCCTTCTCCGAGTTATGCAAGAGAGCATTCTAAGTTTCCCTATAGGTTGAACCCACGCGACGACATCTCCATGTCGCAACTTCGCGATCTGACCATGCAGATTCGCAAGACCGTCGAAGGCGACGAACACTTCTCGTAAGTCATCATTTCACCCCTCGCCTGACCAAGCACTTCCTACAACCTAAAAGGCAAAAACTAACTACCAACGATGCAAGAACCAGTTGGCTCCCGTTCCTCCTCCCCCCAAATGGCGACGAAGACATGGTTCTCCGCGAAGCCGGGGTCATTCCCGAACACACTACCCCAGACCCAACGGGCACCTCTCAAACCTCCATCTTCCAATCCTCCGCCCCTCTTAAACGATTGTTGGATGAAACCTCAGACTTGATCGATTCTCCACCCGGAAGAGACGTTCTCGGTCAGATATTCGAAGCCGGATTCAACGTTCTTTTGGAAGAAAAGTTGGCAGAGCAGGCATTCAAGGTTGTGGCGATGCCAACGCCCGGAAACGTCGATCGCGAGGGAAGGATAACGGAGATTTATGAGGTGCCGCCAGATGCGAGGACTAAGGTTGCCAATGTTCTAGCGGTCGTCACACGGCAGGCCCATTTGATCGGAAATGGTATTCCGAATGAATATTTGAAGGTAACGATAAACTATCCTATAGTACAAGCTACAACCGGAGAAGATTACTGACATTTTGGAAACAGGCGATGGAGAAACAACAAGATCTCACGGGATTCAGCGCGATCATTTATTCCAACTTCGATCTGGCTAAGGCTTCACCAACAGATTAAGCACATTTGGCGAGCAATCGAATTGGCTCATGAACGCGGTAACAAACCATACGGATAGATTACTACAGGCACCTCGCGGACGGCATAGGGTCCTAATTACCTACTGGATCACTGGATCACTCACTCACCACAACTGCATTTCCAATGACAACCATCAGGAGGAGAATAGAAGAGAAAGGCTAGAATATGTTTAGTTGGCATCTCAAAATAACGTAAAGGTTAATGTATGTAAGCATAGCGGGACATTTTTCTTCCAGATTATCTAGGTACTTGTATGTTCAGGCATCTCTGTATGAGTTTATTTTATTTTATTTTATTACTCTTACTATTCTTTTCTCCTTTTTGGCTTGATGTTTTGTGCAAATATTGAACGGTTACGGTTATGATGGGATATCGCTGGGTATTCATGTACTTTTGTTTTTCGCCTAACTTTGCGTATTTTATATACTCTTTTGTTTATTCTCATGTCCGGTTTTTTACGTCTTCTTTCTATACGCTACTCTTAATGGAATGAAGAGACATCGCATTATGCATTTTAGACGAGGGCTGCGGATACGTAACAGGACGTAAAGTAGTAGTACTTCATTAAGAACGGCAAGAGGAAAACTTTTCGAACTCTAAGAAATAACAAGCAAACGGACAATACAGAAACCCAAAGGGAGGAGAATGAAAATGAGAAAGGAAAAGCATATATCTAATGTGACAGGCGGTTAGGTTTATACTATTGGTACAAGTGATCTCTTTTTCCATCAAATTAACTCTGCGAAAGGATAAAGAAAGTAGAAGAAGCAAAAAGCAATCCCGGGAAAAGAAAAACAGGAAAAATGAGGAGAAAGAAGATAAACCGTACCAGATTACATCGTTTCCGAACCAGATATTCGAAAAAAGACAGCAGACAGACAGACAGACACACAGACACACAGACAGACAGACAGACAGACTCCCATCCCAAACAAACTAAACATAAACAAAAAAAAAAAAAGAAGACATTCGAAAGATGATAAAGACAGATGTATATAGACTGGCTGACTCCCCTTCCTTCTCAAAGTGTACGTGCGGGATGAATTAGAAAAGGCTGAAAAGCGGGTCGACTCAACTAGGTTGTATTCAATCATCCGATTTTGCAGCCTTCTCCTTCTCCTTCTCCTTCTTTGCCTTTTTCTCTTCCTTCTTTTGTTTCTTTAGTCGTTTCCTCTCCTGTTTCTCCTCTTCTGTTTCTTCGACATCAGTTGATTTTCGCTTCTTTTCCTTCTTTTCACCTTCAGGTTTAGATTCCGGCGCTTTCATCTCAACATCTGCGTCTCCGCCGGTAGCGGCAGGTTTAGATTCGCCGTCGGGGGCGTTATAATCAGTGTACTTTTCCTTCCACTTCTTCGGTGTAGCTTCATTCGCACGGCCGTATTTCTGTACAAAAGTCAGTATCTTTCAGTCTAAAAAAGTGGCATGTAGAGAAATCGAAGGGACATACATCGAGTTTGCCGTCAGCCTTGAGCTTCTTCTTCTCGGTAGCGATAGGTCCCATGCCCCATCTTCTAGGGTACAGATCTCGCTCCATGATACATCGCTTAACCTTAGCAACGACACCGTGATCGCAAGTTGTCATTTCAACGGTGGACATTTGAGCGATACCGATAGCGATAGCTTCACCCTTTGTTGTCATCAAGACAACTTCTTCGTGAACCTCAATGCCATCCTCTAAATAAAAACTATTAGTTGAAAGTCATGTATAAGATACGCAGGTAAAAAGGGCATACCGAATCGCAAAAGACCGGGAATCATGAGTTTGGCGCCGTAGCAAACGGCATTGACTGCCGAGTCCTTCACGACAACTCTCTTATATCCCGTCAACAAACTCTCCAACGGCCTGATGACCCTCCTAAGATAGCTCTCATCTCTTGTGTTCTCGTACATCCACTGCGCGTCCAACACGTCGTGCAAAGTGACAATATTATCGTTCTCGCTCAGCGCACCGCTCCTGACTCTCCTCAACTCCTGCATGTGTCCGCCAACACCTAGCAATAATCCGAGATGCACGCATAGAGTACGGATGTAAGTACCAGCTTCGCACGACACCCAGAAAACAGCCAAATGTCTATCGTTATCGAATTCCAAGAGTTTACTCTCATAAATCGTTCTGATTCGCAATTGTCGCTTGACGGCAGAGATGAGCGGCGGACGCTGGAAGAGAGCGCCAGTGAGGGTTTCCAGCGCGCGGGCGACTTGGGCTTCATTGGTGACCTTGTCGTGGAGACGGAGAACGCAGACGTATTCCTTTCCGGCGCCTTGCTGGGATTTCACGAGACGGGTGGCACGGTCGAGACAGACGATGAGGCAGCCGGTGACTTTAGGGTCGAGGGTGCCGGAGTGACCGGTCTTATCGATCTTGAGGATGCGTTTGATCCAGGCGACGACTTCGTGGGAGGAGGGGTTGGACGGTTTGTCTAGGTTGATGACACCGCTGGAGACGTACGATTTGAGGTCGCGTTTTAGGGGTGGGCAGCCGCTGTTGAAAGATTATATGTTAGCTCTTTTTTCCCTTTTCGCCGAGGGAAGGGGCATACAGAGGATACGTACACTGGTATCGGGGTGAAATGGCCGGTTCGGACTCGTAGTTTATCATAGTTTTTAAGTAGCAAACTGGTGAAACGTTAGCAACAGTACAGATAGGTATCCGACGCCGAGTTTAGACTTACGGCCAAGAGCCTGGTAGTGAAGAGAGAGGTTAGTATGCAGTAAACGAAGCGCCTTGGTTCGGGATATCAACCGAGAGGAGGGGCACATACTGGTATCTGTAGTGGGCGAAATGTTCTCTGGTTTGATCGCGTACTCGCTGTCTTCCTCCTTCTTGCCGACTACCTCCATCTTGTCGGTCATTCGTAGGTTTGTATCTTGAGGAAAGTCGAAATAGTGATCGGTGTGGTGTTCTGTAATGAACGGTAGGTGCCCAATTGGAGCTGTCGATGTCGAGAGAAGGGGGTCCGGATAGATGATGATGGTGGTGGTCAAGTTTTTTTTGCTGAAGATCGATTGATATTTTTCTGAAAAACGCTAAGCCTCAGGTCGATTTAAGCGAAGAGGAAAAAATTGCCCGCACAGTGTGGCTCCATCCACAGCGCCACATCTGGGGTTTCCAACATCATCGCAACACTTTCTGGTGTGGCGCAGCACCTTCACATGCCATTCATAACACTCAATGCCAGTCCACTCGTCGACAGGCCTCGCTACAGATCAAAGCTGTAGTCACGGCCCAGTAAATCGTTGAGAAGTCATGATAAGATTGGACTTTTATTTATTGTACAATTTAAACACTTTAAATCCCTTGAAAAAAGGGCCAACCAGTAGCTTTGAACACAACCCAGAAAAATCAAACTAAAATCACAAAGAAATCAAAAATCATGGGGCCTGCATGTTCGTATACATATAAGTAATCCCAGAATAACAATCCATAGAATAATGCAAGTCCGTCGCCGAACTATCCGGTATCACCGCCATCCCAACCCCTGGCGCCGCACAGACACAAGTCCCATCGACAGAACTCCATCTGTAACTGTTAAACACCGGGTAAACATGACACCACTTGCCGCAATCATCCGGTGTCGAAGTACTATACACCTGATCCACGTTCTCGCTCGCAGCAGAGTTATACTGTCCCTTAACACCGCAGTACTGTGTCTTTTGAGCTTGGGTCGTACGAGTGTTCCGGAATGTCGGGGAGATAGTATTGGTCAGATCGCACTTGACTGAATACCAGAACGTGTAGGCGGTGGGATCGTAGGTGAGTTAACCTTCTGCAAATAGGTCTTGGTTGAAAGTCTGACAGCGTGAGGTAAATGGCTGCCATTGGTAAACCAAGCAGCCAGATTGGGATTTGCAATAGTTCGCACAGGTGACAACGCTATCGATCCGCTCGACGTAGCTGTCCCAAGCGACGGTGAAGCTCGGGGAGAGGAAGCCTCTCATACCACAGTTTGGGTTTTGGATGTGTATTTGAAACTGAGATTTTTATTTTTACCCTTGTTGAAACCGATGGCGGCGGTAACAGTGTCGCCGTTGTATGTGGTGACGCTCGTGCTGGCGGATGAAACTGTTGCGAGAGAGATGGTGGAGCTGAATATTGCGCAGTTCTGCCATGTTGCTTGTTCCCATATCACGAAGGATTGGCAGGAGCTATCGGCGCTGCAGTGGTTCGCACAGCTCACTTGAGGATCAGGGGTGCCGAAACCGGTGTCTGCGATCCAGTAGTTTAGCATATCAGACTTTGGGATCGCATTGATTCCATCGAATGCAAAACTGTATCCGGGGACACCGGATGCGGTAGCAGTGTAAGAAATAGTGGTCGGTCCTGTCGGGGCGGATTGAGCTACTGGAGTCGAAAGCTTGCTAGCAGAAGATGTAACAGCTTTGCTAGTCGTAGCAGCCTTGGTGGTCGATGAGGTCTTCGAAGTTGTGGTTGTAGTTTTCGCAGTCGTCTTAGCAGACGAGGTAGTAGTTTTTATGGTAGTAATAGAAGTCTTTGCAGGAGTAGTAGTGCAGCAGCCTTCTGAGACGAATTTGTAGCCGCCGCCGCGCCAAAGTTATATCCGTAAGCAGATACAATAGCATCACCACCGTCTTGATTCGAAATCGTAGCATCGGCCGTCATCTCCGCTTTATCCCACCAACCGCACCACCAACTTGTACTGCTCTGCCCGCTGGTTTGATAAACAGCGAAGAATTTGGCCGAAGACGAGTCTGCCGATGCAGTCTGGGCACATGTTGGTGCGACAGCGCTATACGAAGATCCGGTGAGAATTGTGTAGTTGATACAGTCATCGAATGAAGGAACCTTGTTGAGGTTAGAGTAAACTAGAGTGTAGGATGGGGTTGTTGCTCGTTTGATATGCATATGACGCCCATGGCCTCTACATTCCGCGACTGATATTAATGCCGAAGCAACGCCAAGGGGCAGTATCAAGTTGACCATTTTGAGAATCGATAGCTGGTAAAAGCCGTAATATATACGTATTGGTCCGCTGGTGTTGTGTATGTCGAAGATGGATAAATTAAATATTCCAAGTTGTGTGATCACTCTACTTGATCCCTTTACTTGGTAAACGTGAAGCTCTAGAGCATGTCCTGAGAGCTTTATATACACGTCAACCGCCATTCACATCCCCGGATTTCGAAGCCATGGTTCCATAGAAATCGAGACTCAAGCCCGCACTTGTACCAGATTAGGTTATGCTGAAGGTTGGTAAAGTCGCCGGATTCAGCATAGGGTTTCCAAATTCTACCCCTTACGCTGACTCGGGACAAGACAAAAGCATCATATTGAGATCAGCAAACATTCGCGAACAGAGATGGGAGAGATCAGGCTAGCTTTTCACGATCAGCCAAGACTTCGGGAAATGTTATCAAGCAGACGCATTTTGGCTCTAGATTGGAAAAAAGATGGATAAGAAACGCAGAAAGGATATCCCATTATCAGTTTAGTACCAACACTGACGCTATGATATATACAAATTCCCAAGATTGCAGGCCAGGCTAGGTTTCATCTAATCCTTCTACTGTCGATGGGAATAATAGATAAAACAAAGGATGGCTCTAAGCGAATTAGAACTATTATATTTAGTCGCTACCGAGACGATGGCCAGCGCCTCGATTTCTCCAGGCCGCAGTCGTTGTCTGTCCTGCATTAGTGCCGGTCGATCGACCAGTACCAGACCCAGAGAACATTCCTTGGGATGGCCTTGCTGCAGGAGCGTCTCGACTTCGGGAATCGAAAGCGTGTCCGTATCCGCCACGACCTCCTCCGATGCCACCCGACCTGGTTCCAGGGCCTCCCTCAAAAGAGAATTTGAACCAACTCGGCGTTGGCAAGAGATTCGTTCCGCCACCAAACCTCGGCCAGATGACGGTCAGGAACTCATAGAGATGTGCGGAGACAATACCGCTGAAGAGTATGAACACCATTCCGGGGGCTTGAATCGCCGTTACTCCAAGAATAGTATATGGCTTTCAAAATATTTAGCAAATACACAATAGATCGCAGATTCTTAGATAACATACCATCCACTGTGCCTTTATTGTGACAAAGAAGAAATTGACGTTTCTCCCTCGGTTTCGTTGTCCCCAGGAATATGCCATCGCGATCCCCATCACTACAATCATCATTAGAATCTGTTGCATGAACAGAGGTAAAATGACGCAAATAAACATACCTTGGCAGAATATCATGCCTCCGAGGAAAAAGCTATTGAGTAACTGGTACAAATGGCTCGTTAGCAGTCGTCAAGCGGACAATAAAGCAATGAGCGCCACCATCAGAGTACGCCAAAGTTCCGTCACCTGACAGATAGATTTAATGAAGAAAATATATGTAGGGACATCAATAAGCAGTCAAAGAAGAAACAGGAATTCCAGGTCGACAATTGCGAAAGCCATCCCACCAAAGCCACGCCGACGACCGAGTCCGAAGTGAATGATTGATTGATTGATTGATTGAGACAGACTGGTCGCCCGCACAGCGGTGATCTTCCTCCATTCCAGGAACCTTATGCAGCTTCTAAGCACTGAAAGGGCAGATATGTGGAGGTGCGAATGTTACCATCGTAGATAAAACACAAGGCAACAATAGGCGCTTCTGACGGTGGTGACATACATCGTGACGGGTCGGTCTACTTACCAGAATTATTATGCCGTTAAATAGGATGTAGAAGAGAAAGTCTCCACTTGAATCGAAATGAATCGATTCAAGACTGTACTATGTTAGTCACCAAGACAAACTCTCAAGCAAGGAAAGGAAGCGTACTCTTTGCCATAGTTGTAAAGCATCACGGTATCAAATATTATATTCAACTGCGGCCCTGTCAGAAAGAAAGACGAGAAGATACGCCATAGCTGAGGCGGCATCCGTGATGTAATGAAAACGGGATGCCATATTATCTTCGAGATGGGTACCAGTTGGAAGACGTGAACGCAAATCGAGAGTATAAACGTAAAACCTGCGTAAAACCTGTCGGTAAATCATCAAAGTCAGCGAGACAATGACCAATGATAAGAAACGATAGTAATATTAATGAGAATAATGTTGCTAACCTCGTCACTGGTGGTGTCGCAAGCAGAATGTTGCTGACGGCGTCGGCGGGAGTAGCCATCTCGGATGGTGTTTGGTGTTTCTGAGGAATGTACTACCGACGGGACGATGAAGGAGAAAAGTGGGATGGACGAATCAACATGGCAGAGGCTGGTAACAGTAATAACTATGTCCCCGGTGGCGACGACCAGCACGAGGCAACAATATATACAACATATCGCCAAAGAAACCGGGAGAAATCAAAGAAAGAAAGGAAAAGAGGAAGAGATGTTGACAAGTGTTTAGAATTAGCAATCAAAGTTTTTCCTCCCGCGAGTCGCTGCGCCGCCGGGAAGTGCTCCCGGGCCCCGGTGCAAAACAAGAAAAAAGCCACCGGGGAAAGTTTGCTGCCGCAAAGGAGCAATTACGAAGCACGACGAAGACAACAGACGAAGAATTTAGGGCAATTTATAGACAACTGAGCCTGATATCTCGGGCTACCTCTTTGGTCACAATGGGGAAGGTCATTACAAGTTTTTTAAACAAATTCTCCCTTCCTTCCTATTATGATTTTACCACTATCTTTCAACGCGTTGACAATCACCAGAGGTCAAAGTTTTGACGTCCACAGTATTGTCAATTGCATTCTATTAATGTAGGTATCCGCTAAGTATGAAGCTATATCAAACGTAAAATCCTATTTCCAAGCCAGAACACCACCAAAGGAATTCATCTATGTACAATAAATCAAAATCTTAAACCGCACCCCATGCAAATTGATACCTCAGTTGACTCGTTGCTTCTTGAACACGTTACTCGACGATGGACCCGACGAAAAGGTTCTCTTTCGCTCCATCTCTTGTTTCATGATCCGCTCGGCTTCGCTCATCGGCCTCTTCGCATCGGGTCCCGGCGCTGTCTTTGGCTTCGACCCCGACAGTTTCTTATTGGTGGCAGCAAAGACGTTGCCGGGTTTCTTAGGCGCGATCTTCATCGATATCTTGCCTGCAGTGGGTGCCGTAGAGGTTTGTTCCTGTGTAGCCTCCTCATCCGGTGATTTAGCAGCCTCAGCTGGCTTTTCTTCGGCTGGCTTTTCGTCGGTCGTGGTCGACTTCTCATCAGATGGAGATCCCTCCTTCTTAGTGACCGCCCCTCCAAGGTTCAATTTGATCTTCTCATCAGTTCTCACCAACCCCTTCTCCTGCCCCTCCCCGCTTTCCGTATCCTTCTTTGCCTTTTCTGCATTCGCTCTCTCAATCTGTTCTCTGATCTGCCTCTGCTCCCTCTCCTCGTCACCCTTATCCTGCCTCTCCTTCTTTCTAATTGCCTCCTGCCTCGCCAAAGCCTCAGGACTCCGATCGATGTAACTAATAAACAACCCTTTCTCGTTCTCCTCAACCCTACACAGTCCCTCCCGTCCCAAATGCTTCGCAAACTCGGTCAAACTCTGCCACCTCGTCGCGTTCATGTGAATATGTTCTTTGTTGTGGATATACTCCTGGTAGAAATGGTTGATATGGATCTGCTTCTCGCCGTGCGCGGATTTAAGCAGGCCTAAAAAGTCATGCTGGAAGTCGTTTGAGTACTTGCTTATCGCCTTCTTCGGGTCTTCACCGACGATGAGCATCTGGCGAAGATGGGACTCGGATTGAGTGTGGCATTTGAACCCGTTTTCATCGCGCATCTGGCGCTCGCAGACTTGACAGTACCATCGTAATCGTTGGAGACCTTTGGATTTGAGCTTGTTGTCGAGATATTTGGTAGTTCCGACTTCAGCGCGAGGCATGGTGTAAGTTCGTCTGTAAGGAGGTGCGAGGGCGAGCGAAGAAGTAGAGAGAGGCGGTCGGGTTTATATCGTGATCTAGGCTATACAAGTGGTAGAGAGTTTTGGTTTGTTACCGGCTTCGCTGTACGATGGGAGTTACGTTTGCAGAAATATAGAGTCGGTGAAGTTTCGCGATGAAGGAATAACGCATGGATGCTCAAAAGGATGTGTGGCGAATGTTGGCTGTGCTGATAAATCCTCGAAGAATCATGCGCCATTCAACCAAAGAGGCCAAACTTTCTTGCAACGCATAGCAGGGTTCTCGAGACCTCAGGCTAAAACCGATGCGGTGGGTAAAATACCACAAATGCAACACGGTGAAAATAGTTCCGACGACATGCAGATCTTGCAACCCAGACTTTGGATTCAAGATCGAACTACTTGGAGACCGGTTAAACTAAACTTAAAGGACTGGCTAAATGACTTTTTCAATATACAATAAGGCCCGCCTAGAGAAAGCATGATATCTTTTGAAGACCAGAAATTCTTAAATTTCTTATTTACGTATTTACAATAGTGTTCAACGAGCGATATACGTATATATACAAGGTTTACAATTTGATAAAGTAGGGACGTGCTATCCCGCAATTTGTAGAATTCTACCCGCCAAGAGGTATCAATTAAAGACATTGAGAGTAATAGGGGTTTTCGAAAGTGCCTGCGAAAAACAAGGTCAGCATGAGCTATGGCTCGCCCGAACGGGAGAAAAAATAAATACTCACAGGTGCTAGATGAGCAGCAAGTTGGTCCGGTGAAGCCAATACCACCACATTGTCCCCACAAGGAAGCACATCCAGTGGTACCGCCGCCAGTGGTAGATTTAGTCGTTGTATTGACTCCTGTCGCCGTCGTAGTCGCCTTGGTTGTAGTAGTGGTAGTGCCGGTGCCGCCAACCCTGGGTCCTGGGTTGGTGAGGGTCAACAAACCGGGGCGATAAGGTAAGAGGTTGTAATTACCGCCAGATGATGGAGATCGTCCTTGGTAGAGGAGTTGGAGGTTGCAAGTATCAACCGGCATTGTTTGGTCGGCACTGCTGCGGATAAGATCACCGTGACTGATGTCGTTAGTCCAGGTGGCACCGCTGTTGGCCTTACCGGCGAATGGAGCGCTCTCGGATCCTGCGTTAAGCGTCCACGAGCCACCCAAGCTGGTCGCTGTGAAGGAACGGAAATATCTGCCGTTGGCTCCCATGGCCTCAACGATCATGAGATATTTGCCGAGTCCCGTGAGGGTGTAGACTTGCACGGCCTCGAAAAGGTTTGCCTGACTATCGCTCATAACAACAGTCGATGCCGAGCCAAAGTTGCCTGGGAAATTTCCGATAGGCATGCTGGCACGGTAAATGCTGCCGTTGTCACCTGCGAAAAAGAGGTACATGTTTGAGCTGTCGCCGATAACAGTTTGATCGATTGGGTTAGCACCGCCACCAATACCACCACTAAAGAGCGGTTGAGCTGACGACCAACTGTTCGAGTTACTTGGGTTGGTCGATGTCTTGTAGGAGAAAGGAGTAGCACCCCATTGGTAGCAGAGGACCCAGATGTTTTTTGGTGCAAAGTAGAACAATGTCGGCGCAACAGTAGAAGCAGACATTTGGGTTTGACTGGCGCTAGCCATGTCACTCCAGTTTGTAAATAGGCCGAAACTCACGGAACCGTAGGCTTGGTTAAAGCTGGAAGAGTAGACAAGATGCTGTCCGTTGTAAGGAACGTGTGTGAAATCCTTAAGGGAGACATCACCGTTCTGTGGGGTCGCCAACACCCCAGTGGAGGACCACTTGTACGATGATGGAAGTTCGCATTGAGCCGCTACTTGAGACGTAACGGACGCAAGCAAAAGGAGGCCGCTAGATAGAGTAGATCGCATATTGTCGTTTACGATTCAGCTTTTTTATATAATAATATTTCTCTATTCTCTGCGGAGATACCAAGACAGAAAAAATGGGGAAGTCAGAAACTAGTCTAAAGATATAGCTGAGATGTAGAGGATGATCAGACCGTTAAGTTCTATTGATCTTTTCGAAGATTTCAATAACTAATTGACATAGTCAAGCCACTTTATATACAAAAGCTTCAATATCAATAAGCGACGAAAAGACTTGGAAACTGACGCCAAACGGTTCCATAGTTCACCCTTCCGACAGCGTTTACGCTACCTTGGTACTAAAATCACATCCTTCTGTTCAGCGGTATGACCCTGTGCCATTTCCACGGCCCGGTCTCCAGCAGGTATAAATTAGATCCATGGTCGTGACACGGATATAGCGAGAGTCTAATTGGTGTTTTATCCTTACCACAGCAGTTCAGAGTTTCAGGGGTCTATCTTCGAAATCCTCTCGGATCTCAAAATCGGTAATTCTCAATTATACTACAGTCCGTACGGAAAGTCTGCGAACGATCCACCGCCCCACGTGACCGCTTCTGGGTATTTATTTTGATAGCGCAATGGGGGATTCCCCGATCGAGTAATGTGGGCCTGGTGGATCGTTCACAGACTTTCCGTACGAACTGTAATGGGTAACTGGAAACGAGACCTTGTACCAAAAGACTAGGCAAAAATCCACAATCGTCTCCAAACTACTAGTAAATCCCGAATATTCTCCCTCCAAAAAAATTATTAGGATGAAGAAGAGGAAGAAGAAACCACGTTAAAACCCCCTGAGGGGTTGTGATCTAAAACCTCCCTATATCTGGATATTTCGTGCCTAAATACTTTTTCCAGATTTCTGGTCAAGTGTAGCCGTGAAACCTTTTACCCACTGTCGTTTCTCGCTCGCTTGCCAAGATTATCCCGACAATCCGAAGCCTTTCCATACCCAACTGCTGAATGATCTCAAGGCGCCCGCGGGGAAAATGAAGAAGAGCCGCCTTTTTAACCGCAACATGGATAGAGAGTAACTTAGTTTGGCCGTGCGCTGATATCATATATTAATCCCTCAGTTTCTAAAAAGAATGGCAATATAAGGAGTAATGAAGTCCCTGAGCCGAAGCGAGGCAGAATTTCTCAAGAAACGGAATAGTGGGAAGATACCGAATACCTCCGTATTTGGGAATGCTTAAATACTAGAGTACCTACGAAGTAGGTGCTTTTATATCTATAAATTATAAAGAATATCGGAATTTATGTGGATCAGTGATCTGCGTGAGGATAAAGAACTAGAGCCGGTAAAATTGGATATATTCTCATGTGGGCATATCAATACGAAGGATTTTATCTTTAATATTTGCTTAAGGATGTCGAAACCTTCACGTTTGCTTCACATATATATGACTCTCTCATGACTGCTTTGTATATACCCTTCAAGATGAGCGAGCCACTAGACCGATGCGTGTGCGCTCTGCCCACGAGACAATCATGTTAGGCATATCTACCATCAACCCGAAATATAATGCCAAGGAGCCCGAGTTATGAAAACACAGTCGAGTGAAGAATCAAGAACAAAAGAACCCTCGCAACCGATATACAACGCAATGCATGCTTCAAAGCGTTCGTCCGGACAGAGCCATGGAACCGTTGTTCGTATGAAAAAACGCGCTTACGCGAACGTCCGAATGTGTGAAAAACAGCTCTCGGAGAGACAAACTCCCCCATAGCTGTAGAAGCCGAGTTATACGGAGACACATGGTCCGCATGGCGATTGCATGACGCACGGATCTCTTCGTGAGGGGGAGCTATAGATAAGCACTTTGTATATATTGTCGCTAGCTCTGGGAAGTCAATTTTAGCTTTTGGTTTTAGGTTTAAGTTGACTGAGCTCATGAGGCGGCGTGCTATTGCGTCACCCCTAGACTTTTTGAAAGGAAGAGACTACTAGAAGTTATAGCATAATCATATGATACAATGTAGCTGTACGCTGAATTCCGAAAGGCTATGAGACAATCAAAAGTGGCTTTTAGGAGGGATTTCGAATTCTACAACTCGAAAACGAGTTATCATAATCAGAGGGACACAACACCTGCACAACAGCAATCGCAAGCGCTACTGTTTGTTTTGTTGTGCGCGGTGTTGGCTTTCACTAACCACAGTCATCATAGTTGGCCTAGTAATACGGTGGTTCAGAACCTTTCATCGAACTCAAAATAGTCTCACCGAAATGACGATAACCCTAGAAAAATTTGGACCTGTAGGCTAACGCTATGATTGTTGGTCTCTTAATCTTGAATCCTTTCGAATGTTTTGCAACATCCAATCGATCTCCCTTATCGTGAAATCTCCTCTGAAATATTATCGCGGAAGGCTCTTATTGTTTAGAAGGATCGCTGGGATATATATGTTGGATGTCGCGGAAGATATAACATGAGCCTGATATTATCAATCCTATTACACTCGTCGGCAAAAAATTTTTTTAATCCCATGCAACCCGCCAACAACCCACAATTTCAAATCATCAAATCAGTGATACTAGCACTGATTTAGTAACCAAATATCAACAAAAGACTGTATTTCTTGATTTTTGCCTTGGAGATTTTAATCTTTTCACCACTACCACTACCAACACTACTTCTACTACTGGATACTGGACTGGATACTGGACTGGATATTGGACTGGATACTGGACTGGACTGGACTGGCACTGGCACTGGTACTGGCATCACATGTATATAGACTTACTAGTAGTAGATAGTAATTATATTTTTGTTCATTCGTAATCGTGACTACGTTGTAGACCACCACCACCACCACCACGCGCCTGCCAGTGGTGGTGTTGGTGGTGGTGGTGCCGCAATAATAAACAAACCACTGATGAGGTGCCGCAATCACGCTAGTTAAGTGCATCCTGTGCGTCGTGAGCGAAAATAATTTTACTGACGCTGTTGGATAGAAATTAAGAAGCCCAAGACACCTCGATCCTGCGGCACCATTGTGACGGGGAACGGGAACAAACAAATGCATAATAACTCCCCCTTCGATTGTCCTGGTCCTTCGATCTTCTAGGATCATCGTCGAATCGTAGTCCGATATAAAATCGAAAAGATTAAGTCAGCCAATTTCAAGAACTCCTCCTACCATGAAGAGAATCGACATCCCACCACCAACCAAATGTCGTGTGTTGTGGGTCTGCTTGCGCAGAGGTGCATCAACTTGAGCGCTCTGGCGCACTTGGGCACCCGGGACATACGATCGAGCGCATCCCTCGCGAATCGCGATGTGATATCAAGTTCCTGTGCCTGCCATGTCTACCAATAGGGCTGTCAGCCGTCGGCATGGCAGGTTTTGATTCGGCACTCAGACCAGACGGGTCCCGCTGGACGCCACCAAATGGATCTAGATCTCAATGTGGTTCGACCTTTTTTGGGATCGGATATGGAATGCAAAGAGTTGAGATTTTGCAATTGGCGAAGCAAATGAGAGATCGATCGATATCACTTGCAAGCAATAATTCGGGAGCGGAAAGCAACTTCCAGGATAGGAGGAATCTTGCAGGAAGCAATAACGAAATGGCGAATAACATACCTTCTTATCGCAATGAAACGGGAAGAGGCAGAGAAGAAGATGTTGTTTCAACCAAAATAAGGTTTATAAACAAACTGCAAGCCATCTACACAGCAGGCAGACGGAATTGTTGGATCTAACCATGATCTCACAACATTAACTTAAGACATGGAGGCTTGCAAATTGATATTATGAAACAAACTTACACCTTCGGACTTGCATTTCCTCCGCGTGTGTTTCTCTTCCCTGGTATCAATCAAATTCAAGCGCGTATTCCACGAAGAAATATTGATCGGTCCGTCGTGAAATTTCGACATAAAGCTACGAAGGGACAGAAAACGGTGTATTCTGGACCCAACACATGACTGACCTGTTGGAAGGCTTCCTTCCCTTATGCAGGGATATGCCGCCACTCACCTTCCAAGATGGTGCTTATTGAAAAATTGCGATCCACAATTTCTAATCGCCATGAGGTTTTCGTTCTCCTGTACACCTGCGAGGGGCAGAGACAACCTGGCAGAAGTAGAGTGAGCGCGAGTGGTGGCTGAATGTCCGCGTCCTTCGTCTCCTTGCTTCGGGTCACAGAGGATTAGGAATGGTGGGAACTAGCAGTATCCCTTAATACAACCGAGTTTTATTACCCAGCGGCCTTCTCAGATAGACCGATTGAAGAAGTATTAAATATTAGATGAGAAAGAATAACCGGCAACTCGAAACCAGGTTTCAGTCACAAACGTGGGATTTAATCGATGGCTTGTTTTTTGCACGTTTAATGATGGATGACCAGATATATTTGCGAACCGTTTAGCGTGATAATATTAGTGTTCGAAAAAATAAGCAATATGCTTATTTTTTCGAACACTACATGATATCACGCAAACTTCCAACGCCTTTGAGACCCGTGATTGGATTTGCAGCTGTTAGTCCCACCCGCATGGCGAACGAATCATGAAGGGTCCAGCTACCTAAGGAGTTAGCTCTGCAGCAAGTTGAAAAAGCCTATGCATTGTATTTCATATTTTGCATTTGGCAGACCCGTCCGATATCAAGAGCCCTTAATCATACTCAAAATGAAAACTGCAAGAAAATAATATTGAAGCAGAAACCAAATCTAAGGAAAGAATGACTCGCATATGCCAACCGGAAAGAAAAACCACCCTTGCAATTATGACCGACAAGTGCAAGTCCAGAATTTTCTGTTCTAACCTCGTACCATCCACTGTGGTTTTGTATTTCTTTTGGAAAGGTAACACAACATCTTCCCCTCCATATTTTCTCCTCTAAAATCGAAATGAAACTTGTCATTTAGGTTGATGGGTTGCTCATAACCTTTTCTTTTCCTTTCTGCCAGTCCTTTTGCTAAAGTTTTGAGGCTGCTTCCCATGCACCCCTTTCCTAGGAAATTGTTGGCACGAACTTTAGGCCGAAGGAAGGAGTAGCAACGGCACATCAACATGTCCCTTCCTTCAAGCTTAGTGCAGCCTCATCAGAAAACATAAACGAATGCAGCCATCGGATGTATAGGCCTGAGAACGAGACACCCAACAAGTAACCCTTGTTAGATATGTTTTTCACCCTCTCTTTCAGTCGTCCTGTGCGATGCTACCTTGCCGCAACCTCGTGGTACATAATACGGAGATTCTTCCCACAATGTAAGAGGATGTGGGAATAATATAAATATGATCACGACGACAAGAAAGAGGTTGAATGTTTTGATCTTTTCTTCTACTATCCAACTGTTACCCTTATCCTTCCAACTTATTCTTTCTCAACCTTCCCCTCTGAAGGACTAGAGCACCATTCTTATTTTTTTCTCTTTTTCATTGTGTTATTGTCATCTATAGTCCTGGTATACTTTAATATAGTGGGAAGAGAGAATTACAAATAAGCAACTAACAGCGGTAAAAATATTAGCTGAGGCAAAATTCCCATACTTGGTGGTGACCCTACATCATCGATCAAACATCTAGAGAAGACCGGATCGATAGGCTTTCTGATCATCTAGATCATCATCCGTCCCTAGCCTCGTTGGCAATCCAGCAGTTGCCATCAACAGCCTTGGTAACCAAGCTCATTAAGCGGGAGACAGCATCTATCACTTCCTATCCTGTTGAAAAAGGCATCCATCGTCTCGACTCACGACGAACGATGGTCGCCATGGGTCTGCTCAAAGAGGCCTTCCTCTTCGCGAGGAGCGAGGAACTCACAGTCGAGCCCGATTGGAGCCCTCCACTCTTCGCTTCGCCTCATGCCTCGTCCGTCTTGTCTGCTATCTTGGTAAGTCATCGGCCAAAATGTTGTCATTTTCATCATACTGGAGAAACTAATTATTTACGATAGCCTCTATTCGGCGTCTCGGTTCTCTCCCTCTGCTTTGGTATGTCGTGATCCCGTTCCTCTAGATTCTACCGGCCAAGCACTGATATCATGCCTTAGGTCGCCGTACCTATAACATGCCGAAATGGAGCGAGGTTCCATTGGCTGGTTGGTGTAAGTTCATCTTGATCTATAAGTTAATGATTGAAACTAAACATGGACAGTGATCCTGGCGGTCTACCTCGACTCCTGGCTATTCGTTGTTTCTTCTACTCTCCTTAACATTGCATTCGGTCTTCGAAGTTCCATCACTACTTGTAACGCTGGTATTCTACTCTGTTTGATCTGCTACCTAACTACCAAGGTAAGTTCTTCCCATCATACTACTGGTTCATCTATTTGTGCTAACGTATTGCGATAGATTGTAAGTAACAAGGCGGCCTTTCTTCAAGAAAGCGACTAACAGGATGTGGGCAGATTATCTACTTTTTTCTTGTAGAGAAAGTCGTAAGTATTACACTTTGAATAACGATAATGGGGTTATTCTTAATTTTTAACGTCTCGTCACTATTAGTACATCATCAGATCCAAGCACAAAGGTCCCCGAAGCAAAGACAAGATGTATCTATTCAACACGATCGGAATGCTCTTCCCATATTTTATCGTCATCATCTTGACCTTCATCTTGTGAGATTCATCTCTCAGTACTAATAGTGAGGTCGAAACTTAGCTAACATAGCTAACAGCCGTATCTCGGAACTTCATTCCGATGGAGAGTGCTACATCGGGTTGAAACTGGTTGCTAACATCCCCCTTTTGGTTTTCGATGTTATCATCAACATCTACCTCACATCTCTCTTCTTGATCCCACTATTTAGTAAGAACGATACAACGATTGCTCCTACAAGTAGAATAGAATACTCACACCAGTTTACAGGTGTCTGTTCGTTTGATCAAGCGTCGCACAAAGTTCGAGCCATGGCAAAACGCACTTTCTGGGGCTCGGCTGCCACATTAATTTCCACGGTTGCGTACGTTCGAATCCGTAGTACATTTTGATGAAGTTGAAGCTAACTATCCAAAAGCAATTTAACCACTCTCGTCATCCTCCGCGGTCACGAGCCCGGATGGGTTTGCTTCGCTTGTTGCAATGCCGATGGTAAGGGGATATACAACTAATTTAAGTGACACTACACTAACACTCATCCCACCTAGTGGTTTTCTCCGCTATTGTTCTCCATTGGGTCACTACAACGGATTACGATACCAAACCGGAAAATTCGGAAGGCGGCATCTGTTTTAGCTGCGTCGGACTCTAGAAAGAATGAGAAACAGAAGTTCCTAAGACTGTTCCAAGTTAGCTTCAACTTCATCAAAATGTATTACGGATTCGAACGTACGCAACCGTGGAAATTAATGTGGCAGCCGAGCCCCAGAAAGTGCGTTTTGCCATGGCTCGAACTTTGTGCGACGCTTGATCAAACGAACAGACACCTGTAAACTGGTGTGAGTATTCTATTCTACTTGTAGGAGCAATCGTTGTATCGTTCTTACTAAATAGTGGGATCAAGAAGAGAGATGTGAGGTAGATGTTGATGATAAAATCTTCATGTTGGATGAGTGTCATGTGGGCAGGTGCATGTGCCGGCGACTTTCTATTTTATCAAAAGGATGTGAAAGAAAGATGGGAAAATATGGCGAGCTGGGGAATTGCTCTATATTATTTAAATCACTTTTCTGGTAGTTTTCACGTTAGATAGGGGTGCAAGCTGCAAGAGAAATCAAAAGATGGGATGCAAATTTCAGGTACTCATTCTAGCGTCGAGTTTTAGTGTATTTCCCATAACTAGTGTATTTCTCACTTTGAAGGGTAAGGGACGAAAATCATCATATTATATTAATGCAAAAGGTATGGCGGCCGATGTCGCGATGAAGGGAGGAAAGAATTCGAATGCCAAGGATATAGCAGTGAGATCTAAGCCCGTTAGCTTAGCGGGATGTCAAGATGTCAAGATGTCAAATGTTAAAATGTTAAATTGGAACATCAAATCTACAAGACAAGCATAAAGCCAAGCCTTATGGTCCTATGGTCTGCAGCGTAATATAGAGGAGGAAGCTAAAAAGAAAGAGAGGCAACGTCACGAGAGAACGGATGGTTTTTCAAAATCGGATGGTTTTTCCAAGCGATGGGTGTAAAATACCACAGTGTAAATGTGTTGATTTAACCAAATTCGGTTAGATGTTGCGAGTAGAACGATGCCAAGACACTGGTCGAATATCAATATCAGAGGTGTAAATAGAGAAGAGAAGAGGATGGGCGGCCATCAATCAATTAAATGTGAATGTCCGGGCCGAGTTTACCTGTTCAAGAAGTGTCAAAATCCTAAAAATGGCACTGTGGACCAACTAGCGTCGACTTTAAGATTTTTTGACGTCTGCACTCGGTAATGACGTTTTGCGTTATGGTGTTAGCGGCGGTGCCGGATCAAGATGGTTATTAATTTGGAACCGCCAGGACATCAGCAGGTGAATACAAAATATTTGTGTGCAGCAATCGGTTCAAACCGAGTGATCGGACGAGAACGAAGACGGAAAACGTACTAGACTATGGAAAAAGAAGGCGAGCTACAGTGTATTTTGGGAATAGCCCCATTTTGGATGAAGCTAAAGAAGATCGTGTGAGTGTTGGCTGACGGTTGGGAGCTAAGAAAGACGAAATGAAATTAGTGTCCGAAATGAAGACTGTAGGCGAGTGAGATTTTTTAGGTCTTCGTTCGGGATTTACTGTCGACAACTTGATGAATTTGTGCTAGTTAGGGTTAACTCAATCGGTGTATCGGGTCTTGCAATGGAAAGGAAGGCAGTGCAATAGACTCTATTGAGGAAGACATAAACATTTTACTTGTCACGGGAATGTATTGTGCCGTGGAAGAGGAGGAAGAAGGATAGTTCGGCAATGCCAAAATAAGAATTGTGATAATTAGAGATCGACTCGTCAGAAGAGACCGCGACCTCTCGGGCAACTTGTGAACCCGGAATGTATGCAGGTAGAAATTAACCGTGCAGATGCACGGCAGTACCCTAGGCTCCAAATAGGAAGTATATTTCGAATATATATATATTTGGATATCATATCATGTACCTGTGAGTATATTGAAAAAGAACTCCTGGATTGCAAATAAAAAAATTGGCAGGCGCTTGTTTGGAGGGGCAAACAATATGCGTGATGGATTGGTATTTTAGAACTCGAGGATCGAAGGGGAGGGGCGTAATAGATATTCAGGTGATATAGGCATTCCGTGTCAGGAACCTGTCAAGAATAATAATTATCAACGTGACGAGGGGTTCAGTATTTTTCCAGAAGACGAAGATGATACTTCTTGACACGTTTTTGAAATGCATATATCAAATAGTAATATAATCTGTCTAGAATTCGACATGCCATATACGTCGAAAATGATGTATAGTGTCGCTTAAGTTTGCCGCAGGGCATAGCAACAAACAACGCGGGGCTGTTGGCTCCCAAAACAAACGGCCCCGCGGCTGGGGCAGTTTTGTGCGTGTGTGTTGGGGGGTTGGCAGTGTTTGGGAAAAGATAAACAACACCACACCGCCGATTGTTGTTTGGCCCATTTGGTTCCGCCTGGCAACTGGCAATTTCAGTCGATTCCGCCGCCTCATCTCTCGTTCGCGCACGCCTCTTGCCACTCTCAACCGCCCACCGACGACGGGGATTTTGCTATTCTACGACGACCGACTACGACACTACGACACTACGACTACGAATGTAGACGGACGCTGTTTTACGATTGAACAAGAAAGAAGAAGAAGAAGGATCAGACACTCGACTATCGCGTTCCATACATTGCAGTTGTGTTATTGTTGTTATTTTGTGATCATTCTGCCAGATACGCCGGTAAACAACTGAAACGTCATTCCTCGGCATCACCAAATTTCAAAGGCCCAGACTTTCTCCCCCGGATTCCAACGTCTGAAGAACATATTCGCATACTTCCTGCGACTATTCACGTTCTATTCTATTCGCCCAGAAAGGCTTCAAGACTTTTTTTGATTGTAGACTAGTTCCGTCTTGTTGTCGTTCCCCGGGGGCCTTGTTTGTTGCTACAGACTTGCGAAATCTGATAATATTATTAACTACACGCTCCGGTGCGCTCCTCCTCCACCAACTTCCGCTTCATACTCTTCTATCCTAGGTCGCTCGCCGGGCTATAATTTTATAATTTACCGTATTGACATTCAATTCATTCCAGGCAGGCCCTTCCCAAATCATCTCGTCATCCTCCTCCCCGTGAAGGTCTTTCTCATCGACGGAGCAATAATAACAAGCCTGGTTCCGCGCCGGCTTATTTCGTCCTCATCTTGATATTACCACTATAATATCATTGAACCGCCCCGGGTTTCCTCACCGCAACCATCGTCCCGACGACAGCGACAGTCGCATTGCATTGTCAAATCTGCTGCCATTACGATTCCGGCTCCGTTGCTCGACACAACAATCAAATATTCTCGCCATAATTCAATTCTTTCTTATTTCCTGCCTCGTCCTCCCTTCTTCTCCTCCATCTTCGTCTCCATCACCATCTCCAACCTCTTCACTTATTCCATCACCATCTCCCTTCCAATTGTATATTCCCGGCAACTTGTTTACTGCTTCCAGTCTTCGACATTCTGCGCCACGGTCGCCAGCCTTTGAGGGCAAGTGACCCTCATTTTCTCTTCATTCCGGACTCTTCTACCGCCGTCGCTTGCTGGTATCCATCGCTCCGATAGCTGACATCTCTCGTTGTCAAAAGTCGTTCTAGCAACGCTCACCCGAGCGATGAAACACCCAAGTAACATAACCTTCCATCAAACATTAACCGCAAATACCATGTCACAAGGTAAGCGATAACCCTTCTATCTTCCCCAATGGCTTGGAATAGATGCTCCGCGATTGTGTCACCACTTCATCCTTATCATCTCTAACCCACAACGGCCACCATTGGATATCGATGTTATGCGATGTCATGAAAGTCACACTTTGTCGACCGAGTCTTTCCCGTGATATGAACTGCCGTTAACAATGAACTTCTTGCTTTGGCGTCTACAGGTATTCCCAAGCCAACTATGGCGCAGATTCCTCCGCCTCCCACTTTCAATAGTAGGAAGAGGCCCCGTTCTGAGAGCGGAAGCCAGAATATGCCACCACAAACCGTTCAAGTTACGTTCAGTCACGGCCATGGCATGTCGCAAAGCCCGGAATACGATCAGTTCCGTCCGTCTCCGATGCCAATGGCTCATCCAATGGCCACTCAGATGATATCAGTTCCGACGCCCATGCATTTCTCCACCAATGCCTATGCTACCGATATGGCTAGCTTTGGCAAAGCGGGATCTGACGGTTCCGCTTTTGCTGCCTTTCAGGCTACCGGAGGACGATCCAGATCAGTCTCGCAAGCGTCCCCGGAACTTCAGATGTCCCCGGGTCTTGACTACGATGAGTACGGGAACATGATGTCGCAGGGGATGCCTGGATCGAAGCGACAGAAGCAAGTTGATGAACACGAAGACGCTCTCCGACTCTTATCTCTAGAAGTTCGAGACCAACTATTGGCTGAACTCGCTCAAAAGGTCCGACAGGCTGATGGCACCTCGAGAGCCGAGAGAGAAAGGCAGGGATTCGGCATGGGCTGGTGAGTATTTAGTGATAACTTGTGTTTGTTAAAAACAAAATCTAACAATAAAATGCAAATAGGCTCCACAAGTATTGCAAGAGGACAAACGAAGAAACAGCCGCTATCCCTCGTAATCGCGTCTACACCCATTATGTCACCGCCTGCGGCGATGCGCGCATCAAGTGTCTTAACCCTGCATCCTTCGGCAAGCTGGTTCGAATTGTATTCCCGGATATCAAGACACGACGCTTGGGCATAAGAGGCCATTCGAAGTATCACTACTGCGGAATCACTCTGATTTCTGGCAAGGAGAAGATGGACGAGGACTTGAAGAACTCTGTCGCTGCTGATCCTAAAGTTCCGATACTTCCTAGCAACAATATCGGTCAAGATAGCATCTCTCAAGATGCTGAAGGTGGTGTCTGGACCGCATTGTAAGTTTCATGCGTTGTTGAATTCACCAGAAATTTACGGTTAGCTAACTCGTTCCGACCTCTCCAGACTTCAAGATTCGGATCCTGCCATCGCGTTAACTTCCAAGGACGACAGCAAAGCCGTACGAGATATCCTAATGGAGACCCCACAGCCAGCTGACAGCAACGAAAACGAGTCGCCAGACGATGTTGTTAACAAGATGGCGTTCTTCTTGACACCAGCTGAGGAGGAGCGGCCATTCGGGATCTGCGTTCCCGATATCACTCAGTATATGCCTGTTGGAACCGATATGGATAATGCCAAAACACTTGAAGCAACATACCGTACCCACGCCGTCGCTTTATTCGAAGCTTTCAAAACGATGCATATGAAGATGTTCTACAACTTGTATACACAGTTCCAAGGCAGCTTTACAGCACCTGTCTTGAAGTTGCTCACGGAACCTTCGATGGTCAACTGGATAGAAGACACCGACTGGGAGATTTACAAGGTTTGTACTAGCTAACCTGGCCCGCCTCTTCAAATAATATGCTCACCACTTTTTAGGAATTACTCGGTCTTGTCAACAACTGCGTTAAGACTGCTATCCCACCAAAGATTTTTGAACAATTCAAAAAGCTGGTTTCAAACTTAGAGGATTTAGTCCGCAAATCCTTGCAACCGCTTCCCGATCATGTTGTTGATGCTAGAATCCGACCCGTCTCAGCTTTCTGCCGCCTCGTCGATCAAGCCCTTCGTACCAACATGACCTGCCACGCAGCTGCTAGCATTCTGAACAACGATGCGGATGTCAAAACGATGGAATCTGACTGGGTCAAGATGGTTGAGGCTGAGAGAATCGTTCGTCGTGAACTACCTTGCAAGAGCGCGCTTGCTATCCAACTGCTCCGCACTGAGGTTGTCAATTTGGTTCGTGGAAGAGAGCCTACCGCCCTACCTGCTTCGCAAGATGCACCGGACGAGAATGGAATATTCGACCATTGGATTCGCTGGCTAGATCGCCTTCCCACGCGATTCCCAGAGGTGCAGGCTCGAACTTTTCTGATTGGCACCTCCGCAGTTGCCAGCGCTGCCATCCGTGACATCACCCTTAGTGGAGGTGAAGGCTTCGGTGGCTGGTGGGTTTTGGTAACGTTTGTTGAGGAATACTTGCGATGGAATGCTGAACGCGGTGGTTTCCTTCGTCGACCTGCCTCTGGTCCTGCTCAAGTTGGTCTTATCCCTTGCGATAATACGGCTCAGACACACGCATTTTACCAGCGCACTACCAACAACCTTGAAGGGACTGATGATAGTGGGATCTCGATTCGCGACGACTCTTATGATAGCATCATGATTGTGGACAAGCATTCGGGTATCCTTGGTGATCACCACATCAATCTTGCTGCTTTATAAGTCATGTCACATTCTAGTCTCGTATTTATCGGCCCATGGACTCGATATCATCGTGCATAGCGTTCGCTCCTGGATGCTTATTCATGATTCTCGAATTCACTAGGCACCACTACAACTACTTTCGAACTCCTGTCTCTTTTACAATTTCTGTAATGACGATGTATTTCCTTCTCTTTCTCTTCTTCTGTTCCATTTTTTTCAAGACAGGAGGAATTGCTCATTTTTAGCGGGAGTTTTATGGCGTATACAGTTGTGGTTTCGAAATTTGCTGTTTCTTTTTCAACCTGTACTTTCTTAGACCTTACCCCATAGTCACTAATACCATTACCAACCCCTTACCTGTGACCGTGGCTGCGTGGTTTTCTGCCTTTTTCTTCCTTTTTTCGTCTTTTGCTTTAGTTCCTCCTCAGATATTTTTGTCGTTTTTCGAAAGCTCACCAAGGGGAAGTCTGATAAGATACTATTTTTTTTGTACAAACCTTTTAAATTTTTGGGCGCTTTATTTTTGAGGTTGCGGACAGTCCTAGGTTGTGAACGGGCGGTTTGGCTTTCTATACCCTTTATTTTGTATTTCTCTTTTTTTTCCTTTGTCGTCTTTTGGAAATAGGCGGACCTTTTCTTTACACAAAAGTATATGGATTTTCAACCTTTTCTTTTGGTGTTTTTACATTTTTGGAGGCCTAAACTGAGGTTTTCTTTTGGAGATGGTGATGTTACCCACTTGATATCATGGGACGCCGCATGTTTTTCCTTATACTTTTTTGACTTTGATGTTTATGCCTTGCTTTATGGTATTGTAGATAGTCTTATTTCCTTGAGATACCAGTTTCTTTGTGTTTCTTTTAGGAAATTATATCGTCTATTACGGTATATTATGCTATGTTTTTATATATCACAGGATTAGAACTGATTCGCGACCCTGCAGGTCTCGAAGGTCCAACCAATTCGAAAATTCCCGGCAGGTCCGGCTTGAGCCTTTTTACCATCGACAAAACCTTTACGAAAGCCCTGACTAGACTTATTAAATGTTTTATTAAAATCAATCCAAAAAGAAGAGGCCCAACAAACCATAAGTTCGTATTCAGAAGTATACCGCATATCACTAGAAAAGCAGCGTTGAAGATGTAAATCGCCACAACGTAAGCAGTCATTTTGACCAAGTCCTCCTCCCTCGTTGACATATAAAATTGGAAGCCAACTTGGCATTCTTGTTTCCTTCGAAGAACCGCCATAATACTTTCGACAGTGGTGGCTGACTTCCATGACCGCTCGATATCTTTTGTTTCTTTATAATAATACTTCTCGATTCGGGAGACGATTTTGTCGTATTGTTTCCTGTATGCCTCCAAAACAGAGAAATTGGGATTCCCTGACGCAGATGCTGAGAGGAGAAGAGTTTCTGCAGGATTAAGGGGATGTGGTTCGGGCTCTATATGAGAAGGTCTATCGGATGAAACATTCAACTTGTCTCCCTCAGCTTGATCCGTCTCCTCGCCAGGTTTTCCTTTGGCTTCTAATAACCGAATTAATATTAGAGTGAATTCTTGAAAAAAAGTACCGGTGGACCTACCATAGTGAATCTCAGCTGCTGCAAAAATTGGAAGGATCAAGAGAAACAGTGGAACGATTTGGCCAAACCCCATTGACGAATCTATTCTCACTTCTATCCCCGTAAGCCACCGTGAGTATATGATTGAGACAATCTATCCGCGAGCATGAATATCAAAGGTAGTGTCTGCGACAGAAATGATTGATCGTACAGTTGTAAGGCCTGCGCGAACACGCGCCTGAAGGCCGATCTAGAATATGTCGCATCAAGCCTTGCTCGGAGATTTCTCGCACATATTTCCACAAGCAGGTGTTCACGATATTGCTTCCTTTCATCCTCAGTCAGTTGAAATCCTAGCAACTCGTCTCTTTGTAACCATCGCAATATGAAAGATTGAGAGGCACGGTCTTTTCCCCTTTGGAAATTATCTCCCCCCACAAATTTTTTAAAAATAGATCCAGAGCAGGTATTAAGGTATTAGGAACACCCCAAACGAAACCGGGTCAGAGATTGTAACATCGCTGAAGTTAGTTTCCGTCGAGCAGGCGACAGGGAGAGAAATATCGCTGACGGCAGGCATCAGTCCATACACTAGGAGACATCAAAAACTGGTGATACCGACGAGGTGCCAAATCCAGATGTTTTATAGGCTTTGAAATAATCCCGCAAACAATCCAGAGTTGCCAGATGAGTTATCGCTGAGAACCATGCCAGGCTGAAGGCGACGTTGAAGTCATTGTTAGTCAGGGTGCATTGGTTTGCTACTGCCGCGATCATGATGGCTAAGCCTGTAGCTAGCTGCTAGTCGCTCAATGCTAAGATGAACTTGTTTATTGCCTCTTCGTGTTTCCTCCGTGGGATGCTTTGTACTGCAGGCGTGCATTCCTTGTGGAATAAACGTATTATTAGAGCACAAGACTTATACTGTATCCCATTTATGGTCGAAATGGTAGATTAAATCCATGCTGGCTTGGTGCCAAAGTATTCGACGATGTATTGATCAGTCTCGTTGAGATATGACTTGGGAAGAGAGTCGGACAAATAACCGTAGGCCATTGCGGAAACTGTCAAGAATGCCGATGCGAGGAAAGCAGTCAGCACCTCGTAAACACTGGTTAGTGTTATAGTAAGGGTATACGAAAGGAGATCACATGCAACCAGGGCGGGATATTCTTACACCATTGCCAGATATATCGGCATTAGCTTCAAGGTAGCCTTGGGGCTCACAATTTAGAGTTGTGCGATATCCCATAGTCACTACTTAAAGTATATATAATGAGACTTCTGAAAGAGCAGGTTCGTAGGTCTCAAAACTATCGTGAATTCAAGTGAAGGACAGAAAATAAGGCCCTGGTTCTATAATACGACACTAAAATAAGATTATCTAAAGATAAAAGAGTACTCGAGTACATTTAACGCTCGTAACGTTAGAGACTTACATCAACATCTAGAATATCAAAGAAAACTTCAACTAGCCCACAGTCCTAGCATATCCTTCGCAAAGAAATCATAGCTTAGAGGTAGGTAAAGTAAGCTTAAGGGTTCAAATAACTAGCTATCGTCTTTTAAAGGGCTTTATTGGGTCGGTGAGCTTATTTTCACCCGGGACTTCGTATGCTGCTCGCGGCTTTTATATTCAGGAAACAAGGCTCATTGATTTAAATACCTGCGTGTCAAGGATCTGAATGTGCGTTGCTAATGTTGTCAGCCGTGTGTTGTAGCTGTGATGCCTCTAAGTGTCAAGTAGCTCCATGGATAGTCGGGTACACTGATGTCGTGAATCATGCAAAGCCACATCCAAGACTACGGTGAGTTTGTCTTTCGCGCAGCGGGGTTAATATCAGCTCCCATATATACAGATGTGCAGCTGCAGCTGCGCTCTATTGATCCTATCAGGGTACAACTGAGACCCAGGATATTAAAAATTGAAAACGGATTGAGTTGAAACCAGATCAACAAATGGAAATTTCTTCGTAACGAATCTACAAGCCTCTGAAACTACAAACCATACTATTCTTAGCCTTCCTTAGATAGGTTCAATTTATTTTTTCATGATCAAAATGAGCATACTGGTAAATGATATAACCTACTAGCGTCGGAATTTACTGTACGTCCAATCACCAGTGTGTGTGATTTGCAGTGTATGTGACCACTCTGGTGTACGCGCATCGTTTAAACCTATGCAGACAAGTCGTAATCGTAGGGTATTATGTTTATAAAACTAAGCCCTTGTAATAGAGTATACATCGTAAATGCCTGATTCTTTGTTTGGAATTTTATTGTAGAATACTACTTAAGTACTTGAGCATCTATTCCTGGGTCTAGATCTGGAAGAGCGAATAGCGATGATATCCTAGGACGTTAGGAAGGACGAGGATATCATGCAGTGCTCATGTCGACGACGCTAACAGTCTGCACGCAAAACGTATGGACACCATATTTTAAAATTTAAGACTTCACAAATGTAATATATTCAAGCTAATCAGAATTAGGGAATCAGATGGATAGGAAAGGTCCCCATCCAGACTGGAAGTTTTTCATGCTTGAATTGTGCGGCAACCTTGAACAGGGAATGTCATGATTGGACGAAGTACACGGTGGGTCGAATGAATGCCTTGGACAGCCGATATTGGTACATATCATTTTGTACCTGAGAAAGCGCCGGAAACATGATTCTGACTTGCATATAGAATAGCGTCACCGAGGAACCTTTTTTCAAGGGATTTTCTGACACCTTTTTTCTTCTGCTTTCCCCTCATCTCTTTAGGGACACATCCTTGCCAGCGGGATGTGCACAAAGGAGCGGCGTTTGTGGGGGCGCACGGGGTTCCTTTTTTTTTTTTTTGCGCTATGTTTCGTTTCAGGCAATGGTTTATTCGGTGCATGAATGTCACTTGTCGCTGCGAATTGTTAGATGAAATACTTGGACGGGACTAAGATGTTTTCGCTGAATAAGAAAATTTTTTTTTTCATTTTTTTTCATTTTTTATTTTCTTGGGGAGCGTAGACGGACCTGGCAAGCCAGCGCTTCCAGTGCATATGAACTTGTTGGCACCAGCGCCAGCTCTGTTAACTGTTACCTTCCTTTTAATAACTTCTGTTTTGTTGGTGGATCCTTGGATACTACTTAATTTACTTACGTTCTTGTTCTTATATATACTTTGGATACATTTTGTAACCTCGTATCGAACCGCGCCTCCGTTCGTACGTCTCGTTCGCTTGATAAGATCTCGGCTGATGCATGATGGTGTTTTGATTCATATCAACCAACCGTTAGCATCGTCACCGTCAACATCCTATTTCAGCTCGAGTCATAGGACAGAGTAATATATTAGCCTCATTCGACCTATTTTGTACGGTTTTTATATTGGTTCTTTGTTTTCTCGTAGCTACTCTAGATTCTTCGACAAATCAACAGCTATATAAGTATATACAGCATCACCACCGTCGTCGTCCTACCGTTCGATATTAGTCATTCTGTATCACCGCTACGGAACGACATCCTTCACAATCGTTGTAACTACTTACTTGACTTATTTATATTACTCAGCTTCCCTTCTTTTCTCTCCCTTTCCTCGCTTTCGCATATCCATATTTCATATCGAATCAGATCCAAATCTCCGACGTTGTCACTCGTCCGGCATTCTTTCAAAACACTCAACCCTCCGCTGGCACGGTTACTCTCACTGGCTGGATGCACGTTCGAATCAGCCATATCGCTCTCGAATGAAAATAGCAAATAGCATCTATCAACGTTGTTTCCTTGCTTCGTCTTGGTCCCCTTTCGTCCTCGCCGGAGTAACGCCGCCGCCGCCGCAGACGGGCAGGATTTTTTTGCCTTAGACATTTCTTCTGCCCCATGTCCATACCTTGTTGTACCTCTCCGCTAGTGCCTACTACCATTTTGATATAAGAGGTACTTTTGGTACCCATTATCAACCTTAGCTCGGTCACTCCAGCTCCAGCTCCCAGCTAGCATTTCTCTCACTCTCTTCGTCCCAGCATCTCTTGAAGCTGCGTGTTTTTATCATCATCATTATTGCGTCCACTCAGCCCTCGGATATTCTCTGACTCCCTAGCAGCCGGCCTTGCAACTCTCGCCGATACTCTTAGCGCCTGGAGAAACCTCGTCAAAAACGGCATCCTCTCGCAACGAAAACGCTTGGAACGAACCAACCTCCCTCCTCCCCGCGCCACTCTCTCCTTCACTCTCCTTCGACATCTCTCGATCGCTCACCTCTTCTCTCGCCGGCAAAAGCATCGATTTCGCTCGCTCTATATAGTTCCGTCTCTCGGTCGATACATTCACTTTCCCCGAAAAGCGCATATCCCCTCGGTAGGGGCAAAGTTTCGGCAACCTTAAAGGAAGGGGAGGAACTCACCGCTGTGCGACACCAATATGGTTCGGTACGTTGCCTGTTCACCGTTTCGCACCAGCTCCGGAACAGGAACCGAAAGTGCAGTCGATATAAAGAATTCGAGCTTCTATCGAGGCATATTTATGTTTCTCTTCGAAGCTTATCTATTTTCCTTTGCTGACACGAATATCGGTGGTGGCGATATCTAGTGAAACGAAATTATATGAGACCTTGGGTGTAGCGGCTACTGCGACAGCGGAGGAGATCAAAAAAGCATATCGGTAAGGATTATATTTCATCTTTTTTCGAGTCTCTTCCCTCTTCTTCTATATATCTCCAGCACTTGATATTACCCCGACAACCCCCTCTCTCGACGGCCTCTTGTATCCATTTTTCTCAATACTATTCTTCGCCCATGTAACACCCAAAAGACGGTTTTCAATACGCCGCCGCTACCAAGAGAAAATAAAATCAAAATTA